>SJYT01016312.1:50645-97093 GCA_006410635.1 Cephalophus harveyi | reverse complement strand
GGTGGGGGGGAGGGGGCGGTGTGTGAGCAACTAGAAAACTTCACCATGGGGATGATGGCCTTGGCCCTGCCAACAAGGTCACGGCCCTTGATGATTCTGCCTGCCCCGCCCTTAAGGCTCTCAGACGGAGCGAGTTCCATGGACCTGACTTCCCAGGAGGCCACATTTCCTAGAAGGCTGTAACCAAAGTCCATAGAGGAGAGACACTTGCCTGGAGGTCACAAAGCAAATCTCAGGGCAGGAACTCAGGGCTCCTGACACTTAACTCTCTACCAGTCCCACTTGCTCCCACTGAGTAAGAGGGTGGACAGGAGAGCTGCTTTAAACCAATCCCTCAGCACATTCCACCCGAGCCCCTTCTGTGCATTGGCACCAGGAAGGGCCTGGAGTTGGTGGAGACTCGGCCCTGCCCTGTGGATCTCCAGGGAAGGTTCCCCAGTGAGCCAGACAGGGGGCACTCAGAAGAGGAAGCCAGGTCACCCCTGGAGGACGGGGGAGGGTGCTCCCAGGGGAGGAGTGCGAGGGCATGGGATGAGGGCGGGAGCAGGACTTCCAGAAGCAGAGGCTCCCAGGGGGCCACTCTGGGAGGTGGGCGCTGGGTACAGGGTCCGGTGCAACCCCCAGAGGAATGATGGCAGAGGTCTCCTGGGGCCGGGAGCCTTGAGTGCCAGACCAAAGCTTCTGGATAGTATCTTGCAGACTGGGGGTCCCAGGAGGCTTTTAGAAGAAGACCGACCTGAGGATCTTCTCAGAGGGCATAGCTGTGTGTGATAGCTGAGGTGGGAGGTCCATAAGATGCTAGGGTTCCCTGAATTCAGTTACACATTTTTTTTTTTTAATGAAAATTGAAAGAAAAAAAAAAAAGCTGTTCCCCTTGCTGATTTCTGGGGTCACATGGGGAAGCAGCCTGCAGGGTCCCTGTAGGAGACAGGTCAGACCCTCGCTTCCGTGCTAGGGATGGGAGCCAAGCTGACCTGGCTTCAAACCCCAGTCTGTGCTCCTTCCTGGTGTCCAGAGCTCAGGGCTCATGTCTAAGCCGGTATGGCACCACTTCTCAGAGCAGCTGGAACACCCAGTGAGGCGAGGTCTGGGCCAGGCTCCAGGCAGAGTCTCAGCAGATATCCCCTCTGCCCTCCTTTCCTGTTCTGAGGCGGGCAGGGGGCAGCTCAGAGGTATAGCCAGCCTGGAGAGAGGGAGGTTCAAGTCCTGGCCGCACCTCTGATCCACTCTGAACATCAGGATCTTCTTCAGCCTGCCCGGGCTGCTGTCTGTGCCCTTGAGAAGGGCCATGCTCAGGGGCTGCGGAGGCCACCCCTGGCTTCCTCTTCCCTCTTGAGGGAGATGGAAGGGCCTGGGTGAGGTTGGCCCCGAGGTGACATTTCGAAGAGGGTCAAGTGGAAACAAGTCCTGGCGGCCGGGTCAGGCTCCTGGTGCAGACCCTCAGGAGGCAGTGAATGGGGGCTGGTCGCTGAGTCCAGGAACTTCCGCGGTGCCTGTGGAGCCTCCCCTTTCTCTGGCTGTACACACAGAGTGAGCTGCCAATTCTTGTTCTGTTTAATTTTTTTCAAGTCAAGGTGACGGGTAGGAGTGGGGCCGCTAGGTTCTTGAACCTCCAGGGGTCAGTGGAGAGAGCGCTGGGCAGAGAGGGAGGCTCAGCTGCCCTGTCCTGGCGACCCAGCAGGCAGACCCCCTCCCCTCTGGGGAGTGGCGGCACACAGGGATCTCCAAAGGCGGGCGCTGCGCTTGGAGCCAGGCGTGACCTCGGGCCCTCGCCGCCCTCTCCTGGCTCCTTTGCCCCACCTGGGCCTGAGAGGTTTCGCTCAGAGAAAGACAAGACTGCTCTGTGAGCAGGGATGGCAGGCGTAAAAGGTGCTCTCCATTTGTCACTGAATCTTGCTCAGGGATTGAAAGTGAAAGTTGCTAAATCGTTTCTGACTCTGCGACCCCCCAGACTATACAGTCCATGAAATTCTCCAGGCCAGAATACTGGAGTGGGTAGCCTTTCCCTTCTCCAGGCGATCTTCCCAACCCAGGGATCCAACCCATGTCTACCACATTGATCCAACCCAGGTCGACCGCATCGCGGGCAATTCTTTACCAGCTGAGCTACCAGGGAAGCCCTGAGCTCAGAGATTACCAGGGTCAAAAACGCCCTTGCAGGGCCTTCCTTGTGGCACCATGGGTAAGACTCTGCTCCCAGGACAGGGGGTCTGGGTCCGATCCCTGGTCGGGGAACTAGATCCTGAATGAAAACCAAATAAGAAGCCTTCATGCCACAACTAAGACCCAGGGTAGTCAAATAAGTAAATAAATAGACAATATACATTCACCTTTTTTTTTTTTAAGGCCCTTGCAGATGGCATAGTCCATTTGCTTGATGGGAAGAGTGAGGCTCCGTAGATCGCCTGAGTCCGCGGGGGGAGTCAGGGCCAGGCCAGACTCAGGTCCAAGTCCCCTCCACCCCGCGACCCGCCTTTCCCTCGCCCACCCCCGGAAGCTTTCCCTCCAGCCTCATCTCAGGCTGCCTCCCCGCGCTAGAACTCGGGCGGCGGGCAGGAGCGCGGCACAGAGGGCGCTCACCTGCTGCCCCCAAGTGGCCGCCATGGGCGCTGCAGGCGGGTCGCGGTGGTGCTGCTCGGTCTGGGTCAGGCGGAGAGCGGGTGCTCGCTCATTGGGGCCAAGCCTAGGGCGACGCGAGGGCCAAGGGCAGAAAGAAAACAAGCCCTGACCGCCCCGAAACTCCCGGGACTGAGACTGCGACCCCGAGAAGGGCCCTGAACGCGTTCACGTACAACTGGGAAACTAGGGATGTTTCTGGGAGGCGATGTCATTTGAACCGGTGGCCCTGAGCGCCGGTGACCCATCTCTCTGCCTTGGAGGGGTCCATCAAGAATCTGCCTGAATGGTGTGCTGGCCTGAAAATCATGAGGCTTTGCAACCAGAGAGGGTTCCCAGAATTCAGTGGGTCACACTAAGGCTCTGGCTGGGGCGCACTCTTGAAGAGCTTGCAACTTTGTGAGAGTGGAAGCCACCTGAGCTCTTTGCTGGGAGAAGCTACGGAACTTAGTGCCTGTGCTCGAGGGCAAGGAAGGGGCAACGTCCAGGGGCAGCTCAGGACTCTGGTCCAGGAGATGGGGGTGGGGGGACTGGGTGCCTGACAGAAGGCCAGATGGGGGTACTGAGCTGTTGGGGCCTTCTGAGCTGGAGGAGTTGGGGAAAACAAGGGGGAGGAGCCCAGGATGGACTGTAATCACAGACATCCTCCCTGTGACAGGTGAGGTAACCTACCCGTTTGACAGATGAGATCATTGAGGCCTAGAGCGAGGAGGAGAGAGGTCAGATCAGCCAGGATTGCTGGGTGCTGAGTGTCTGAGCTGCAGGAACTCAGCTATCCCAGCCCCTCCATAGGCCCTGGATCTTTACTTTTGGGAGATTCAGGATCTTGGGGAAGAGTCCCAACGAGAGGACAGGGGAGGCTCAGAGCCCCTATGGAGACAAATAGTTGGCCGCTGATTCCCCATGTAGCCTTGAGTACATTTCTTCACCTCCCCAAGTCTCAGCTGTATGTGTACCCAGTCACTCAGTCGTGTCCGACTCTGTGCAACCCCATGGACTGTGGCCTGCCAGGCTTCTCTGTCCGTGGGACTCTCCAGGTAAGAATCCTGGAGTGGGTTGCCATGCCCTCCTCCAGGGAATCTTCCCTACCCAGGGATCAAACCTATGTCTCATACTTCTCCTGCATTTGCAGATGGGTAGGGCTTCCCTCATAGCTCAGTTGGTAAAGAATCGGCCTGCAATGCAGGAGATCCCGGTTTGATTCCTTGGTCAAGAAGATCCACTGGAGAAGGGAAAGGCTACCCACTCCAGTATTCTGGCCTGGAGAATTCCATGGACTGTATGGTCTGTGGGGTCGCAAAGAGTCGGACACGACTGAGCAACTTTCACTTCTTTACCACTAGCGCCACCTGGGAAGCCCGTCTCAGCTGCTTACCTGTGAAATGATATGAAATAGCTTCCTTTAGAAGGGTTGGGAAGATTTAAAGAGGTATGAAGGTGCCAGACCAAGCGGCAGGTGGCTTGTAAGCCTGGCAGGAAGTGAGCACCCCTCCCTTTCCCCTTCTGATTGGAACAGCCTGGAGGAGGCTTGCCTTGAAGGTAAGGACGGATTCAGAGACATCCAGAGTGAGCCATTTGACTCCCCTACCACCAGGGCCCCTGAGCACTAGACCAGAAGATGCTGTACTTACAGCTGCTCTCTCAGGCCCCAGAGCACCCCAGACCCCAGCCTGGAGAGATCTCTGCCCGAGACAGAAGAGAGATAACAAAGCCCCCTTCCCACCCTCAATTCCTTCCTATGGGCCCGGAGCCCGGCCTGTCTATGCGGGAAAAGTCTCCCTGTTCCTGTTGTGTCTGCTCCTGGCAAGGACTCGTCTTCTGGAAGGAAACGAGCATGTATTAAAGAGGCTGCTCTGTCCCCATCATTACTCTTTCCCTCCCCTTTTTTAATCTTTTGGCCACCCCACATGGCACATGGAATCCTATTTCCCCGACCAGGGATCGAACCCGTACCCCCTGCATTGGAAGCGTGGGGTCTTAACGACTGGACCACCAGGGAAGTCCCTCCCATCATTACTCTTGACTCACAGCATCACTGCCCTGAGTACCAGGTACTGTTACTATCTGATACAGTTGGGGATGTGGAGGCTCAGGGAGGGAGGGTCTTGTTGAAACAGGCATCTTGATTACCGAGGTGGGAGCTAACCATTGGGCAATGCTGCCTTGGCAAACGGCTCCCCATCTTGTTTGAGCTCCTAGGGGCAGGGCGGTGCCTGGCATGGGCCCTGCAGGCTCTTAGTGAAGTTTGAGTGAGTGAACAGAGACATGAATGAGTGACAGTTTGGTCTGTGAATGACCCAGAGACATCACCTTATGACTGCCAAGATGCTGTGGATCTGAAAGGTCAGAGGGAATTACCTGAGAATGTGTGGACTAGCTTCAGGAAGGACACAGAGGAACTGCTACTGGTGCTTACCTCTGGGTATGGGGGTGGAGAATGAGGAGAGAAGGAGGTTTACTTTTCTGTTTGAATGTTTATCTTCTCTATTATAATGTGCATATATTATAATGTGTTATAATTATAATGCACTATGCACATGTTTCATACATGAGTTCAGAAGTAACTAGTCACCAGGGGAGCCCCTTAAACATGCTAGACGCCTGGGCTGCCCCTCCAAAGGATGCAAGCAGTGGGTCTAGGTGGCGGGGGACTAGGATAAGTTCCCCAGGTGATTCTGTTACAGGTGGCCCTGGGCCACACTACGGAACAAAATCACCAGCTGGGTCCCCTTCCACTGGCCACCAGCTGGGCTAGTTTGCATGGTCTTTTGCATATATTTGCATGACGTCTCTGGTTCCAAATGAAACTTGTGTCAGCCCTCATTCTGAGGGAAGCCTCTTCCCTCCCCACCTCGTTCCCCCTTCGCTGCTCCCATCCTCAGACCTGGCCAGCCTGGGCAGGCACCTTCCTCCTCATCCCCTATTTACCGGTCAAATATGTCATTTTTTTACCCCATCTCCACATTCTCCCCGTCCCCCAAGGCCTGGTGCACACACACTCCCCAGAAGCCTTCCCCATCCCCAGCTGAGTCTGTTTCCAGTCCTACACTATCTCCCTCCTCTGAAATCCAAAATACTCGTTCCCTCTCTTATGTGCGTTTCTGAGTACCGAACATTCATGGTGGGCCCAGGCCTGGGTCAGGCCCTTCACCCGTCTCATCCTGACCTAGTCCTCCTGAGATCCTGTGAGACCAGACCCCATCAGGCCCATCTTACAGATGAGGAAACTGAGCCTTAGGGAAATGGAAAGACTCACCAGAAAGTGACGGCTCCTCCCATTCTGTGGGCCTGCCTCCTGAAATGCCCTTGTGGCATGTTCACTCTCCTCATGGCATGGCAACCCACTCCAGGATTCTAGCCTGGAGAAACCCCGTGGACAGAGGAGCCTGGGGGGCTACAGTCCACGGGCTTGCAAAGAGGCGGACACAACTGAGCGACTAAGCACGCGCGTTAATTGTATTTGGGTATTGTCTTGTTTCTGTTGCTTTTCATTGGGTCCTTGATATCAGCTAGTCATACACACTGTAAAACCATGCAAACAACCAAGAAATATTTGAATAAAATATGAATCCGCCCCCACCCCCACCTCAGCATGACACTGGAGCTGCTGTGAACAATCTGGTATCCCCTTCCAACTTTCGTGTATTTACATACAGATGTGATATAAGCAAATATATAGGGATAGCATTTTTATTGTAAAATATACTTGCGAAAGATAAACAATTAAAGAAAAACAATGCAGGCACCCATGTGAAAGTGAAAGTTGCTCAGTCGTGTCCGTCTCTTTCAGATCCCATGGACTGTGTAGTCCATGGAATACTCCAGGCCAGAATACTGGAGTGGGTAGCCTTTCCCTTCTCCAGGGAATCTTCCCAACCCAGGGATCCAGCCCAGGTCTCCCACATTGCAGGCAGATTCTTTACCAGCTGAGCCACAAGGGAAGCCCAAGAATACTGGAGTGGGTAGCCTATCCCTTCTCCAGTGGATCTTCCCAACCCAGGAATTGAACCGGGGTCTTCTGCATTGCAGGCAGATTCTTAACCAACTGAGCTATGAGGGAAGCCCAGACACCTATGTACTCACCACCCATAAAAACTGCCGGCACCTTAGAAACACACCTTTGTGCCTTGGAAGGTGCACACGCCTTCCTCTTCTGACTTTCCTTACAGGCTGGTCACATATATATGTGCTCTTACATAACAAAATTATAACTCTTCAACTATTGTGTGTGCAACGTGTTCAACTTTATCAGGCAAGGCTCAACTATTTTCTGAGGAGACTAAACCAATTTTTACTCCCACCCAAAGGGAAAGAGAGTCCCCACTGAGCCATATCCTTGCCAAATGTGGAACTGTTCAACTTTGTAATTTTTGCCAAGCTATGGAGAAGGCAATAGCACCCCACTCCAGTACTCTTGCCTGGAAAATCCCATGGACGGAGGAGCCTGGTAGGCTGCAGTCCATGGGGTCTCGAAGAGTTGGACACGACTGAGCAACTTCTATTTCACTTTTCACTTTCATGCACTGGAGAAGGAAATGGCAACCCACTCCAGTGTTCTTGCCTGGAGAATCCCAGGGACAGGGGAGCCTGGTGGGCTGCCGTCTATGGGGTCGCACAGAGTCGGACATGACTGAGCGACTTAGCAGCAGCATCAGTGGGAGTAAAATTCCAACTTGTTACGGCTTTAATTTAATACCCCTATTTGCTAATGATATTTAATACCTTCTTAGATGTCTTCCATACCCTTAGTGTTTCTTTTATCTTCTTGATATATCAGCCATTGAAAGAGTTGTGATAAAAATCACTAATTTTGATAATGGATTTGTTTAATTCTGTTTGCCTTGTTTTATACATTTTGAGGCTGTGTTATCAGGTACATAAGAATTTAGAATTGTTACATCTTCTTGGAGTCAAGTATTCCTTGTTTCTAATAATGCTTTCATCTTAACTGTCTAAATAATAATAAATCTTTTGATTTTGGTCTTTTTACAGGTAAAGAAGGACTATTCACTTCCCTTTTTCTTCTTATCTGGGCCAGATCACTTCCAAACTACCTCTCTCTTCTTAGTGAGAGGTGATTTGACCTCTTATTTTGAAAATATTTGTATTATGGAAAATTTTTGACATATACAAAAGTACAGAATTTATAAAATGATCTCTCATGAACCATCTATCAGTTTAGACATGTACCAAATCAACATAAATATTTATCCCCACCAGCTCTGCCATCCCATATTATTTTGAAACAAGTCTCATATGTCATATAAATTAATACTTAAGTATTTGTATATATATCTTTAAAAGAAAAGGACTTTAAAAAAACCCAAGTCCCATTATCATCCTGTAACAATAATTTCCTAACATCATCAAATATAACTTTTTAGTTTGTTTGAGTCAAGATCCAAATAAAGACTGTGAAACCTGTCATTGGTCAATGTCTCCTAACTCTCATTCAATTTATAGGTTCCCACTGTCTTTTATTTTTCTTTCAACTTGTTTGTTGAAGAAATCAGGCCACTTATCCTTTATATGAAAATATTTTGTTTGATGGGGTTATATAGGTAATGTTCTTTAGCAATATATATTGGACATATTTTTTCTCAGAACATGTAAGTCAATTTTGGGTTTTTAACTGATGTTCAAAACTCCATAGTTATTGGTTTTTAAAAATGTCTTATCTCCTCTGCTTACCTACTGTCTGTACTGGATGAGATAATGCACAGGGCAGACCTACTGCGTGGGAGCACCAGGCCCCTGACCCGCCTCCTGGGAAACCTGCATGCTATATATTGGACATATTTTTTCTCAGAACATGTAAGTCAATTTTGGGTTTTTAACTGATGTTCAAAACTCCATAGTTATTGGTTTTTAAAAATGTCTTATCTCCTCTGCTTACCTACTGTCTGTATTGGATGAGATAATGCACAGGGCAGACCTACTGCGTGGGAGCACCAGGCCCCTGACCCGCCTCCTGGGAAACCTGCATGCAGGCCAGGAAGCAGCAGTGAGGAGTGGGCGCAGAACAACAGACTGGTCCCAAATCGGGAAAGGCGTACATCAAGGCTGCATATTGTCACCATACTTATTTAACTTACATGCGGAGCACATCACAAAAAATACCGGGCTGGATGAAGCAGAAGCTGGAATCAAGATTGCCAGGAGAAATATCAATAACCTCAGAAACGTAGATGACACCACCCTTATGGAAGAAAGTGAAGAAGAAGTAGAGCCTATTGATGAAAGTGAAAGAGGAGAGAGAAAAAGTTGGCTTAAAGCTCAACATTCAGAAAACTAAGATCATGGCATCTGGTCCCATCAATTCATGGCAAATAGATGGGGAAACAATGGAAACAGTGACAAACTTTATTTTTTGGGGGCTCCAAAATCACTGCAGATGGTGACTACAGCCATGAAATTAAAAGACACTTGCTCCGTAGAAGAAAAGCTATGACCAACCTAGACAGCATGTTAAAATGCAGAGACGTTACTTGCCAACAAAGGTCCATCTAATCAAAGCTATGGTTTTTCAAGTACTCATGTATCAGTGTGAGAGTTGGACTATTAAGAAAGCTGAGCGCTGAAGAACTGATGCTTTAGAACTGTGGTGCTGGAGAAGACTCTTGAGAGTCCCTTGGACTGCAAGGAGATCCAACCAGTCCATCCTAAAGGGAGTCAGTCCTGAATATTCATTGGGAGGACTGATGCTGAAGCTAAAACTTCAATACTTTTGGCCACCTGATCCAAATAACTGACTCATTGGAAAAGACCCTGATGCTGGGAAAGATTGAAGGCGGGAGGAGAAGGAGACGACAGAAGATGAGATGGTTGGATGGCATCACCGACTCAATGGACATGAGTTTGAATAAGCTCTGGGAGTTGGTGATGGACAGGGAGGCCTGGCGTGCTGCAGTCCATGGGGTCGCAAAGAGTGGGACACAACTGAGCGACTGAGCTGGACTGAACTCTGTGTCATGCCCTATGCCAGATTCTGAGAAATATAACCACGAACAAGCCAGAAGCTAAGCCTGGAGCTTAAACTAAAGCTTTGGTGGTCTGCAGAACCCCTGAAGAGACTTTGTTAACATGCAGGTCCCGGGTCCCATCCCAGACAGGGTGTCAGAGGTCTAATGTGGGACACTGGAATGGGCACTTTTCATCAAGGGCTGTCCTGTGGAAATAAGCGAAAGTATCCGTTGCTCAGTCCTCTCCAACTCTTTGTGACCCCATGGACTGCAGCACGCCAGGCTTCGCTGTCCATGGAACTCTCCAGGCAAGAATACTGCAGTGGGTATATGGGAGCCACAAATACAAGCCAATTTGTCACCTTAAATTTTCTAGTACTAATCATATAATAAGGTGAAAAGAAACAGGTGAAATGTTCTTTACAGAAAATTTTAATTATTTTAATACATAAAATATATTTACTATAGAAATAAAATACTTTAATTACATATTTTATCTAACCCAATATAGCCAAAGTATAATTCTTAACATGTAATCAATCATAAAAAATTATAAATGAGATATTTTGTTTTCTTTTTTTAGGTACTAAGTCCTCGAAATCGGGTGTGTGTTTCACATTCACAGCACTTCTCAACTCCAAGTGTCAAGGACACTGTGGGTCGTGGCTACTACACGGGACAGCGCAGTCGTGACCTAGGCTGGATGCCCGGGGCCACAGGGGGAGCAACGCTGGACTGGATAACGACTGCGAAGAGCACTTAGCAGATTCTGGTGCCCCAAAGAAAGTATGCGCACAAAGACACCTGAGCTCAGATCCCACCTCCAGGCTTCCGCCCCTTCCTCGCTGCTTGACCTTGACAGTGGAAGCTTCACCTCCAGGGCGTAGACCACTGAGCTTAGAATGGGCGAATAGTCCTTCGTCGCGATGGTGGAGGAGGGTGTAATGAGCCGGTGTGCGGCGCCCTCTCAGTGTTGATGAAAGGGAGGCGTCAAGGATGTGGACAGGTTTGGAGATGGAGAGAGGGCAGAGCAGGACTCCAGGGAGAGACCCGGGGAGCGATGGGCGGGGACTCCCCCACCGTGGGGACTGGAGTGAGGGTTCAAGTTCGCCGGGTGCACTCAGACTGCAGTCCCTGAGGCCACCACGGGGCGGCGCTGTGGGACAGGGACCCTGGGATGGCGCAGGGACCCCTGGGGCTGGCATGGGGCCAGCGAAGAGGAGGCGAGAACTAGGTATTAGTAATCACTTCCCCGGGGAGGGGAGGATGGGATCGTTCTGGTTCCCTCTGCAGCAGGAGGGGAAACTGAGGCGAGGACCAGTTCCTTCCCTCACCTTTTGAAAGTCAACCTGCAGCTGCTGTGATGGAAGGAACTCGGGCTTGAGAGTATTGGTGACGTCCCGGCTCTGACCCTTCGAGAAACCTTGAATCGCAGGCTGTTTAAGCTGCCAGGGCTGTTTTAACACCTGTAAGACAGTACAGGTGTGATGCCGGTACCTCCCAGCGGAGGAGCAGGGCCACTGCAGGTGGTGGCTAGAAAGGGGCTTTGCCAACTATCTGGTAGGGATCCAGGGTCAACAGCTGCACAGGGATTAAAAGGTGAACTTCAAAGGCTGAGAGTAAAATGAGCTGCCATGAGCTAAGTGCTTAATCTCCTTTCCTTTCTCATGATAGCCCATGAGGTCCGTACCACCATAGCACGCATGTACAGATGAGAAAGCCGAGTCTCAGGGACGTGGTGTGGTTTGTCTGGGGTTACACAGCCAGCAGAGCCTGTCCCCGGACTCCCAGGTTCTGTGCTCACATCTGACCAGACATGAGCTGAGGCTGGAGAGGGAGACCTCTTCCCGCCCAGCTGTTGTCCTTCATCTCTGGTTCCTGGCTTCCTTCCTCCCTTCTCAGCCTCTCTGGCCTCGCCTTCCCCCTCCCCCGCCCCAGGTTGCCAGTCTGGTGACTAAAACAAGGAGCCTTTCTGTGCCAACAACTCATGTCCACCAGTCAGAGGGGTCCATGCCCCTGGCCGTAGTAGTGGGCTCAGAGGTGGGCCTGTGTCTCAAGCCTGGCCAGTGAGGCTGGATTCTGGGAGGACTGGGGCTATTGCAAGTGGGACTCTGCTTTGCCTGCTGGGCAGTTGTGAGCCTGGGCTTCTGGAAAGGTTGCTTGAGCCTCTGATGTTACTTTCAACCCAGAGGAGCCGACTGACCTGTGGGCTTGTGTACTGGGATGCAGCTGAACCATCTGCAGCCTTCTGCCCGCCCCGCCCTGCACCCACCTCCCCTCCACCTCCCACCTATCTCCACCGCCTCCCCACCACCGACTCACCAGACCTGGGATCTGAGATGTGGGCCCCCCATCCCCCTACCTCCACAGGGAAAATTCCCAGCACCACACTGACAGGCGAGGCAGGTGTGCTGAGCAAGATATGCGAAGATGCACAGCTGGTGAGCAGTGAGTGGGCCCACTGGCTGGAATCCCATCAAGGCTTTCATTCTCTTCCCATCTAGCAAACCTCTTGAGCCTCTGCCCAGAGGTTAGCTAAGAGGGTTTAGGGTGTGGCACGGGAGACAGACCCCCACACACACCCCGCCACCCCAGGCTCAGATTCTAGCTTCCTCACTCAAAAGTGATCTTGAGCAAATTATTTCACTTCTTTGTGCCTGTTGTCTGCAAAACAAGGGAAACAGTGAAGCTCCCTCATATCTCCAGAAATCCTACACATCCTGCCCATTGGCCACAGCCCCCTCTTTCATGAGACCATGCTGTGCTCCTGCCATCCCTCTGCTTAGATCTCCTTCCAGAGGGACCATAGTGGGGCTAAAAGCATGGCCTCTGAGCACAGGCCATCTGTCACCCAGTCGCACCTGGTGGTGATGAAGGAGAAGGGCGCTCTGGTCAGGGGAACTGCAGGTGCAAAGGCCCTGAGGCAGGCAGCGCACAGGGTCTGTGGGGCTGAGTGAGTGAGCTGTGCATCTGCACTGCTCACCCAGCATCCGTCTCCCTCGTTTGCCCCAGTGAGAGCATCTGCTCCCCCTAAGATAGGACTGTGGACACAGGGACCAGCCTGAAGGCCCCGGGAGGCCTCATTTGAAAAACACAATGAAGAACGAGAACCTGATTCTCATGATGCACCTCTGGAAGAAATGGCGTCCAGGCGGCACTGAGACCCTCCATTAGAACTGGAATAATTGGAACTGAGCCAGGAGGAGCAGGCAACCCAGCCAGAGTGGAGGAAGTTAGCAGGAGGCAGGAGGGGCCCAAGGCACAGCTTGGCTGTGCCTGGCAGGATGGGGGGCCAGGAGGGAGGTTGGTGCATGCCCTCGGCAGCCAAACACCCTTGCATGGCGCTCTGGGCCTCTCCACGGAGGAGCTGGAAGCTAAAATAGGACTCTATTTTGGGGGCCCGAGGCGAGCTGGAATCACTTCCCTGCCAGACGGGAGAGGTTGCCGCAGTCTCTCCAAGGCCAGGCTCTCTGCCCAGCAGGAGTGGCGAGGTGTGGGCCTTGACAGTGGGGTGTGGGGTGGTGGTGGGGGGCTCAGGCTGAGAAGAGAGGAAGACAGTGCTGTTCCGGGGCCTGAGGCTTTCGCTTTCTCTCTCTGTCCTCCCGGTTGCCCTGGAAGAGGAAGCTGGGGCACTCCCCAATTCTCTGAAGAACAGACTGAGGTTCAGAGAGGCCACGTAGCTTGTGCCAGGCCGCTCAGCGGCAGTGCCAGGGGCCCGGATGACGCCCGAGGCTGTGTGCTAGCCTCAGTGGTGTACCTGAGCGTGACCTCAGCACGCAGAAGGCGAAGCCGTGTCCTGAGCACCGACTGCGAGTCAACCCCTCTTCCACGCTAGCTCGGTGACCCCTGAGCTACCCCCGGGGACGGAAGCCCCTGTGACCCCGCATTTCACAGGTAGACCTGAGGAGCAGGGTCAGGCCGGGGCTGCCCCGGCCACAGCTGGGCCCTGAATGCGCGACACAACACAACACGGCAAGTCCCGTCCCCTCTCCTGGCCCGTCTCCCCATCTGTTCATTTGAAGAGACGGGCTCAAGGTCTGTGTCTCCCAGGGAGGCTGACAGGGAGCAGGACAGGGGGGCTTAAGGGGCTTTTTCAAGCCTAGCCTCTGCTAGCCTCTGCCACTTCCTGTAAACCCATTTCCGGCCCTTCAGGTCAGGCCCACCTGTCTCCGAAGAGAGAGGAATGCGCGGAATGGTTATTATCAGTTTGCTTTTACAGATGAAGCCCAGGGAGGGCAAGCAATGGGCCAGGACAACCCAGAGAGGAAGGGGCGCCGCTGGCCCCTCGCCAAGCCTGCCGGCTCCCGTCCCTGCCCTCTCTGCCGCTCCTTCCTGATGCCACCGAGAGCCAGGGCCTTCCTGAGCCAAACGCTGTGCCCCCGCCTGCCCCCAGCCAGGGTTCTTGGTTGCTGGGGAAGCAGGTGGCAGCAAGGCCATTGCGGGCCCCTTCTCACCCCCATCTCCCCTGCAGAGACCCGGCCAGAAATAGCCCTGTCCATCCTCACCACGGGTTCCCACCGCGGCCGCTTGCCGTGCTCAGCTGTGCGTGTCCTCTCCCCTCTCATCTGTCGGGGAGAGGACTGGAGCCACGCATGCCATGTCTCCCGTTTCCCCGTCAGTCACCTGTCCTGCCACCCCCCACCCCCATCCCTTGCTGAGGCTCCTCTGGCAGCGCCCGGGGTTCCTGCCCATCTCGTTGCTGAGCCCAGAAAGCTGCCCCATCGGGTCCCATTGCCCCGGCCAGCTTCCTTCGGAGGCCCCAGCAGCAGCTCACAGGCTGCACCGAGGCCGGGCCCCCTCAGGGCTGCCGCCCTGCCCGCCCGGGTCTGCGGTGCCCTCTCCCTGCCCACTTCCCACCCAGGCCGACTGGCGGCCATGTTCAGCCTCCAAAGGCCTCTCCCATCTCTCACTCCTCTGCTGCTAGACCACCCAGGCCTCCTCACAACCTGCAGGGAGAGACTCCTTCATCTGGTGAACTCTCCTCCTCTCCTGGCGCAGCCACCCCCCCTCCTCGAAGTAGCTGACTCCCCCCACACCACGCCCCCGCCCCATCGTGCTCTCCTCTCGGCTGGTGTCCACTGTGTGTGGCTCAGGGCCTGAAACACCATCAACCGCGAGGCCAGAAAGCCTGGGGTGGAGCCCCGAGCTGCTGCGTGACCATGGGTAAGACACGCGGCCTCCCTGAGCCTCCTCATCTGTGAAATGGGGATAATAACAGCATTGCCCTTCCAGGGCTGATGGGGGGGGGGGGTGTCGGTCAAATGAGAAATCAGAGGTTAAGAGGCTCTGTAACCTGTAAAGCACGGGCATTTCATTGTGAGGGGTTGTTGAGATTAACTTCAAGTTGTAAAGGGGGTGTGTGCACTGGGCGTGAGGGGCAGATTCACGGCTGGGGCTGGAACGGAGTTGCCACGACCCCACCCACAGGCTTCAGGGACCAGCATCCGTGTTCCCCGTCTTGATGGTCAGGGAAGGGGCGGGGGTCACACAGCTGCTAAGCGAGGGTTGGCACCAGGCCTGTCCCCAGTGCAGAAGCTGGGAGTGGGTTTCTTTGTCCCCTCTGGCCTTCTCCTCATTTCCAGCTTGGGTTTTAGTGGCCTCGTAGTCCAGCCCCTGTAGGGCCACAGCAGGGAGTCCAGCCATACAGGGGACCCCAAACTGCCCCCTCGCTGGTGCGCAGGGCTCTTCATCAGCTGATCTGTTGGTCAGGCTGCCTCGGCCTTTTCCACGGAGCTGCCCCTCCGAGGCTTCTCCTTGAGAACGCCCCTTGGGGAGGGGGTCTCTGCTGGCCTTTCTGCCTCGCTGGATGCAGGCCTGGGGTTTGTCCATCTTGGGGCCCCAGAGCATCCAGCTCCTTCCCTGTAGACCCACCAGGCCTCATGTGTGGGGGAGGCCACCGTCTGCACCCCCAGCACATCCCTGCCCTCCCCTCTGGCTGAGTGAGGGTCTCCCTGCCGAGCTGGTGCCTCCCTGCCTCCCTCGCTCGGGGCAGCTCTCCACTTGGCTGTCTGAGTTGCCCTCTGCTTCCCTCTGGCTTGCTCAGAACCTCCGTTCTCCCACAGGCCACCTCCCTCGCCCACCATCCCCTTGTCTCTCCGTCTCTGACTCCGTCACTGACTCTCTGTGTCTCTCCACCTCCCCCACCGCTGTCACGGCCGCTCCTGCATCGCTGTATAATATGCCCTCCAAACTGTCCACACTCCCTGAACCCTCTCCCACGTTCCTGGATCCCTCCTTTAGTCCCTTGGCCAGGTGTGGGCAGGGAGGTCCAGGAGGAGGAGGGGAAGGAGAGGCTTAGACAGCCTGGAAAGAGTTGAGGAGGGGAGACAGCCA
Organism: Cephalophus harveyi; assembly: GCA_006410635.1. Taxonomy (NCBI): domain Eukaryota; kingdom Metazoa; phylum Chordata; class Mammalia; order Artiodactyla; family Bovidae; genus Cephalophus; species Cephalophus harveyi. Next base: position 81,182 of record SJYT01016312.1, on the reverse strand, counting down.
GCTGAATCTGCTCTGCCAGGCAAGGAAGGTCCCGGAAGCACGAGGCACAGGTGCTGGCCTCCGGACCCTCATTCCAGGGAGGCCACATCCCAGGAGGAGGTAATCCTAGTGACAGGTGGGGGGGTCAGGGGTCTGATTCTGGATTTGGGGCTCTGCACTTGCCTCTCTGTGTGACATCTCAACCCCCCTCCCTGGGCCTGTCTTCCCCCGTCCATGGGGACCAGGGGTCCCTCTTGGCTTCCTTCCAGCTGCAGGCGCTGTTAGAGCTGAACCCAGCCCTCAGCCAGCAGGGGCGCTGGCCTACCTGCCCTGTTGCTATGGTACTTGCAGCGCAATGGACAGCTACGGCGACTGTAACCAAGGATCCCTGGCCAGTGTCCCAAGCTCGAGCATGGAGTGTCGGGAATTGCCCAAGGTCCCATTTGGCACTGGTGGCAGGGCCAAGGCCAGAGGCCTCAGGACTCCCAGCCCGGAGCTCTCTTCCAGCGCCACAGCCCAAGGCTGAAAGAAAGCGGGCCCGGGCCCCAGCTCCATCTTTCCTGTTTGGTTCAGTGCTAAATCCTTTCTCCTAGACCAGGCTCTTCCTTGCTCGCTCAGGTGCTGAACAAATTCTTGTTCCAGGAAGAAACGGATGAATGACACAGAAGCCCTCTGAAATCTGCTGTGGGTGGGGCTGAGGCCAGGACCTGGGCAAGCGCCTCTGGCTGGGATCCCAAAGGGCTTATGTAGCGGTCTTATAACAGATTTGAGGCAGTGAATGGAGTGAGTTTGGGGGCGGGGGGCATTGGAGGTTACCCGTAATTGAAGGAGGGGGCCACACTAGACTTGGGCATCCTCCCAGTTTTGCCAGGTGTCAGTTCTGTCCTTCCCCACCATGTTCCCAAGACCTTCAGTTGTCCTGAAGGATGTTGGAACAGGGCCCTAGGTTGTCAGACGTGTCAGGGCCCTGGAGGTCATTAAGTCCAGCGTCTTAACTGTGAAGATGAGGGGAGTGAGTTTCAGAAAATGGAAGAGATTAGCCAGGATCACACGGTGAGTCAGAACCCAAACTCCTTCTCCAGCCTCCCAGTCCTCACATACTGAGAGCTAAGTGAGCTATCAGGCTTCCCTTTTGTCGTGGCTGCCAGGATGCTCAGAGGTCAGTTTTGCAAACTGTGTCTCATGCGGTCAGCCCATCAAAATCCTGGCTGGAAAGTAGTTCACATGATCTGGATCCAATAATATGCCCAAGACCACGCCGGGCCTGGTCACATATGAGATCTCATTTAATCCAAATAGCAAAGCATGTGACATAGATATGAATGGCCCTTTTTAACAGATGAGGGAACAGGTTCAGAACCATAAATCAACTTACCCAAAGTCACACAGCTGATAACTGGTAGAGACAGAATTCAAAGCTAGGACCCCCTAGTTCTCATACTCACAATCTTTATAAATATTGACATAAATGCCAGTGCTCTCAGCTCCGTGCCCCCATGCCAGCGCTGTGTGCATTGCCAGGCTTCCACATCTATTCTCACCCTGTCCACAGGGAGCCCCTTGAGGAGCTTGTGGAGGTGGGGCTTGGTTTCGAAACTTCTCCCCTTTCCAATCCTGGGAGCCCCAGCCCTATACTGTCCTTGTGGAAAGATTCATGGGCTGGGGGTTTGCATTTTTAGAAAGTCTGACAAACACAGACCAGAATTCTGTTAGTGCTTAGCCTAAGCAAACAGCCACAAGAAGAAAAAAAAAGTTAAAAAACAAAAAAAGGCACAAAGATGTTGATCACAGCGTTGTGTATCTTGGAGAAATACTGGAATTCATCCACATACAGGAGGGAAAGGGAGCCTTGGAAGAAAAGCTGTGACAAACCTAGACAGAGTATTAAAAAGCAGAGACATCACTTTGCCAACAAAGGTCCGTATAGTTAAAGCTGGTTTTTCCTGTAGTCATGTATGAATGTGAGGGTTGGAGCATAAAGAAGGCTGAGCACCAAAGAATTGATGCTTTTGAACTGCAGTGTTGGGGAAGATTCTTGAGAGACCCTTGAACAGCAAGGAGATCAAACCAGTCAATCCTAAAGGAAATCAACCTTGTATATACATTGGAAGGACAGATGCTGAAGCTGAAACTCCAATACTTTGGCCACCTGATGCGAAGAACTGACTCATTGGAAAAGACCCTGAGACTGGGAAAGATTGAAGACAGAAGACAGGGATGACAGAGGATGAGATGGTTGGATGGCATCACCAACTCGATGGACATGAGTTTGAGCAAGCTCCAGGAACTGGTGATGGACAGGGAGGCCTGGCGTGCTGCAGTCCATGGGGTCACCAAGAGTGGGACATGACTGAGCGACTGAACAATAATAATCTGTGGTTAGGATTCTGCGCTTTTGCTGCTGAGGCCCAGTGTTCAATCCCTGGTCAGGGAACCAAGATCCTGTAGACTGTGCATCGCAGTCAAAATAATAAATAAAGAAATAAAACCACCAGTATCTTCAGCTACCTCCTCACCCCTGCTAGGGGTTTTCTCAGCAGTGCTGGGCCACAAGGACTCTGTATTTAAAAAAAAAGAGAAGGAAAATGTGTAGAATCCATCAATACCAATAAAAACCAGAAAAAGCTACAGTGAGAAAAGCCAGATTTAGGAAGAAGGGGCCAGGGTCACAGCCACAGGAGCTAACTAAGGCCTGACACAGATAAGGGGAAGATGTGACGGGGTGAAGCAGCTGAGTTGAATGCCTTCTAGATTCTTTTCTATTTCTCTTTAAGCAGTGTGAGTTCATAAGGAAAGTGAGTTGGCTTTTGTTTTTTTTTGGAAGCTGGCAGGAAGGAAGCAAGCAAAGATGAACCTACAAGAATTAGGCCCCAGGGGTGGGGCTTTTGTTTGGGGTGCGGGCGGCTGTCAGCTGCGTGAGTGGCACCCTCTTACGCCTTGGCCCCCACCTTGATCCCCCTTTCTCCCACTTGATGTCCCACCAGGGTTGTGACTGAAGGAGGCTAGACAGGGGAGAGGCGGGATCCCCACTCCCTGGCCCCACAGGAGAGAGAGAGGGGCAGGAGCCGAGGAAGGACTTGACGGCGCCTCCAAGGACCCTTCTGTGACTACAAGCTCGTGATAGCTAATGTTCTTACACCCCCAGATTCAGCGATCTCTCCCCACCCCCATTTCAGGGCCGCCAGGAGCCAGGAGGGAAGGAGGGAAGCGAGAGATCAGAGGAGCTGCCTGCCGGGGAGCAGGGGAGGGGAAAGCAGGTGGGAGGGCTGTGAAGGGAGCAGGTGGGAGAGCCAAGGTGAGTCAGCACTGATGGAGCAGCAGGCGTGCAGCCTTGGAGCCTCCCTGCAGCTGTGTGCTCGCCTCTGCGCTCTGGGCTGGCTGCACTGCGTGCCCCGCCCCCCTGAGTCCCCGTGCTCCCCACCCCAGTGTCCTCCACTTTGATGCCCCAGAGAGTCCTTGCTGCGTGCGCTTGTCAAAACTTGCCTACCCTGTATCATGTGCACATCTCAAAGGAGCCGCTGTCACGAGTGTCTGAGCGAAGTGGCCAACCAGTGATGAGGAAGGTGTTTAGGAGGGATCTTGAAGGGCCCCTGTATCGCTCTGGATGGAAGGCTTGCTTAGGGTGGACTGCACACCCTGTCCCCCACTCCTTATGGGTGGAGGGCAGGACAGCCTCTACCCTGTGTCCCAGGTGGAAGGTACCCGAGTCTGAGGTCCTCTTTAGTTACTGCCAGCTGCCCTGGGCGCCAGAGCATCACTGAAATGAAGCAGGCAGGAGGAGATGAGGTCAGTGAGTCCTCCCACGGGCCTGCAGGGCTGGAGGGAGGGCTGTCACTGGGGTGAGGGAGCAAGACCCTGGGGTGCAGCCACCTAGGGCCCTTCTGAGAACATGGGCAGACGAGCAGCCGCACTTGTGTCTGGCTGAGTGGCCCCTGTAGGCCCCTTCAAGGCCCCCAAAGGTCACGTGTGCACTCTGGGAAATCTGGATAGGGACAAAGGAGGAAGAGAGGAAGCCCCTTCCACCCTCTCTTAGCCCGGACCTCAGGAAGAATGGGAGTGAAGGGAAGCTGGCCCCTGGGGCTCTGACAGTTCTCATCTTGATTCAGACCAGCCCCTTAGTTCTCTGGGCCTCCATTTCCTCTCTGAGACCAAATCCTTGTCCCACCTGCCTTGAAAGGTCTTATGCAAATAATAAGAAACATTGAGATGAGTTGTTGGGCGCTTGGCCCCCTTTTCTAGGAAAGAGGCCTCAGGTTACTTTCTTAAACTGTTAAAGCCCGTGGACTGCACCATGATTTACCCAAAACAGCCAGCATGAAATGTGGGCCTTCACAAAGCAGCCAACGGCTCTGGACAGCAGCTGAGCCTGCCTCCAGGTTCCCTGTGTTTCCTCAGAGGATGGGCATCTGTGTAGCGGATTCCTGGGAACAAGGAGGGTGCCCTCTGCTTCCTTGTACCCCGAATGTTGGGTACACAGTTGGCACATGCAATGGACTTAGAGCTGGAAAGAACCCCCAACTCGAAGGTTCTGGGACAGACTAGCAAGGATGGCCACAGGGCCACCTGGTGTGTATGCCTTTTGCCAAGGGGCTTGACCACGTTCCCAGAGGATGGAGTCAACTTCCTGCCCTTTGAATCGTGACCTGGATTAGCGAATAAAATGCCATGGAAGTGATGTTATACAAGTTCAAGGTTAGACTCAAGAGACCTTGCAGCTGCTGCCTTCACCCTCTTCGACTGCTGCCCCAAGACTCCGTGCAGTGATCTGGTGTAGCCTGTTGGAGGAGGAGAGGCCAGTGGAGGAGAACCGAGGCCCCCAGGCCGGCAGTGAGGCCTGCTGCCTGACATGCGAGTGAGTGAGGACCTTACGGCCTGGCTGACCTCCACGCTAAGCAAGGCTGCTGGAGTGAGCCCACCGAAGCAGGCGAGGAGCTCCCGCAGCCCACCCACACCACCTCAGAAAGAATAAACCAGTGTTGTCTACGTTTAGGGCGGCCTGTTACACAGCACAAGCTAACCGAAGCCTGAAGAAGGGAAGGGACCCACGCAAGGCCCCACAGCGAGGAGAGACCAAGTCCAGCTATGACCACGGTTCCCAGCTGCCCCGAGAGCCCTTCCCACCGCAGTGTCCTGAAGTCAAGCTCATCAGCCCGGCCCCGTGTGCGTGCGCATTTGCGAGGGTGTAAACCAAGTGGGCCCTTGCCAATTTTCCCTGAGTTACAAAAGGCTGGCTGACATCCACACAGGATGTCCATCGTCCCTTGAAAGGAGGTATGGTTCATTCCATTCTACGGAGAGTGAAAATGAGGCCAGGAGTTGCTGGGCAACTTGCTGACAGCCACACAGCTTGTTAATAGCAAAGGTCCGACTCAAACCCACTCAGACCTTCTATGCCCATTTAGGATCCTTTCCACTGGCTCTCAGAAAGGAGACCAGCAGGTGATAAAGTTCTCTCCAAGGGTCAGTCTCTCAGAAAAGGGCACACACATATACAACCATACAATGCACACATACATACCACAACACATGCATATACACCACACACACCACACATATACAACACACACACATACATACCACACATCTACAATACACATACCACACAAACCACATATATACACCACACACACACACACACACACATACATACAACACACACATACATATACACCATACACACATATATACCACACATATATAATACACAGATACATGCATACCATACACAAATACATATCACACATACACAATACACACATACACACCACATACACACATACACACCACACACCACACATACACACCACACACACATATACACCACACACATACATACACACCACACACACCACACATATACAACACACACACATACATACCATACACACCACACATACACAACACACACACACAACACACATATACATACAACGCACATACATACCACACATATACAATACACAGATACATACACACCATACACAAATACATATCACACACACAATACATACAACACACACATACACACCACACACATACATACCACACACACATACACACACACCATACATACCACACATATACACACACCATGCACACATACACACATGCACATATAACACAGCACACACATACATACCACACTTACATGCACTTCACACACAGAGACACATGACACACACATGCACGCACCCCATACACACAGACACTCCACACAGACACACATCATGCTGGTCTCTCTCTGTCCCTCTTTCTCTCTGTCTCTTCTTCCCAACCCTCCATCTTCAACCAGCCCACCCCTAGTGGACCATATACTTTATTAAAAATATATAGTTACAAACTCCATCGTCAATCTGGGCTGGGCCTACAGGCCCAGAGGGACCACAGGGAGGGACGGTCCTTATCCTGCTCCTTGGGGTCCCACTTCTGCACCCAAACCCAACACTATCCAGGGGCCAAGACAGCGGGCTCTAAGGGCCTCGAGGGACCAGCCAGCTGGGTGGGGGGGGGGCGGGGTGCCCAGAGAGGGCCTGCACCGCCTGGTCCTGTGGGCACACATGGCAGAAGGTGGATTCGGTGCCTCCATCTTTCCATTTATAGATATTTACAAAAGAAAGTCATGAGCAACATGGGTCGGTGGGAAAAGGGTGGGGGGTCTGGGGTTCCTGAGCTCGCCAGTGGGTAGGTGCTGGGGAATCGGGCCGACCAGACCAAGGGTGTCCTGGCCCTTTCCCAGGCCTGGGTTCTGGAGTTAGTAGGAAGGGCTTTCCCAGTCTTTGAAGCCCCCATGTCCCTCCAGAAGGTCCGGAGCCAGGGTGAGTTCTGTCCTGAGTGTGGAGGGGGTGTCCTGGCAGCACACCCCCCAGCGAGGCTCCTGCGGGAAGCAAGAGGGCGGGCTCGGAGGTCAGATGGCAGACTCCCTGCGGTAGGAGATGTTGTCCAGCGGGAGGGTGGCCTGCATGCGCTCCAGATCCAGGTGGCTGCCAAACTCCAGCATCCGGATGATGCCTGCCTCCTCCTTGGAGCCCGCCTCCAGGCCCAGGCCCGCAGCCACCACGGCAGCGGCTGCGGCCTCCTCCTCCATCTCCTCTTCCTCCTGGCTCATGAGGGCCAGCTCATTCTCGTAGCAGAAGGCACTGGGCGGGGGCGGCGGGGCGGGCAGCACGGTGATCTTGCTCTCCTGCAGCTCCCGGGCAGAGCAGCAGGGCGTGCCGGCCACCTCGTAGGTCTTGTGGAAGCGCGAGTAGTCCACCTTGTAGTGGCTCTTCTCCTCGAAGACCACGGGCTCGAAGCGGTGGCCCCACAGGATCTCGCTGGCCAGGTAGGAGCTGCGGGCCTGGGTGGTCATGGCCGTGGCCTCCACCATACCCTCCAGGATGACCACGATCTCGAAGTCCTCTGACTCCAGCTCCTCCTTGCCCATGCCGTACAGCGGGCTGTCCTCGTCGATCTCGTGGACAATGATGATGGGCGAGACCAGGAAGATGCGGTCCAGGCCGATGTCGTAGCCCACGTTGAGGTCCCGCTGATCCAGCGGCAGGTACTCGCCCTCCTGGGTCATGTAGGGCTTGATGAGCTGGGCCCGCACGTGGGCCTCCACGATGTGGCTCTTGCGTAGGTTGCCCACGCGCCACATGAGGCAGAGCTTGCCGTCGCGCACCGAGATGACGGCATGGTGGCTGAACAGCAACGTCTGCGCCCGCTTCTTGGGCCGGGCCATCTTGGCCATGATGGTGCCAATCATGAAGGAGTCGATGACGCAGCCCACGATAGACTGGACCACCACGGCGATGACCGCCAGCGGGCACTCCTCCGTCACGCACCGGAACCCATAGCCGATGGTCGTCTGCGTCTCCACCGAGAAGAGGAAGGCGCCCAGGAAGCCATTCACGTGCATGATGCAGGGCTTGGGGGCCACCGGTGCCGCCCCACCGCCTCCCGCCGGGGCCCCCGCCGCGGCCCCCACCGGGCCGGCCTCCAGGTCACCGTGGAAGAAGGCGATGCACCAGAAGAGGAGGCCGAAAAAGAGCCAGGAGACGAGGAAGGCCGCGGAGAAGATCATGAGCATGTAGCGCCAGCGCGTGTCCACGCAGGTGGTGAAGATGTCCGCCATGTAGCGCTGCGACTTGTTGCTCAGGTTGGCGAAGTAGACGTTGCATTGGCCGTTCTTTTTGACGAAGCGGTTGCGGCGTTTCCGCCGGGGCACATGGGCCTGCCCGTTGCGGCTGTGCCCGTGCATGTCCTGAAGCCGGCGTGGTCACCTGGGAAGACGCAGGGCCTGCAGGGGAGAAGCCAGACACATGAGGTGCCAGGGAGCGAGTGGGTACTGTGGGGGATGGCTCTCCAAATGCCCCCAGGGACCCAGGTTCCAGGGTGACAAGGAACCTGCCCAAAGGTGCCCAGGAGGGGAAAAGCCTGGAGTAGGACCCAAGGTTTCCTTCACCCCTCGGGCATAATGTTAAGATGGTTCTGACAACAGCGAGGAAGTGCCTCTGGCCAGCCCAGCTCCAGGGTTGGGGCCTGCTGGCCCAGTAGCTGAGGCCACTGGGATTCAAGTCCGAGTCCCAGCCCCTCATGCTGCACCCTCTGCCCATCATCCCCCCGCCAGAACCTCCTTTGATTGCTCTTCCCTTTCCTTCCAGGAGCTTCCGGATGCCCATCTCAGCACCGCCCCCCGCCGATCATCCCACTGGCCCTGAACAGAGGCTGATGTGACTGCTCTGGGCCCCGCTCCCCTCTCTATGTTCAGCCTCTGCCTTTTGGGTCTCTTGAGGGCTGGACATTCCCTTGTGCGGTCCAGTTCAGCAGCCACTGGCCACCTGTGCCTCTTACATTCAGTTAAAATTAAATAAAACGTCAGCATCAGTTCCCCAGTTGCACTAGCCACATTTCAGGGGCTCAGTAGCCACATGTGGCTACTGGCTACCATGCCGGACAGAGCAGGTTCAGGACAGTCCCCTCAGTGCAGAAGGTTCTGCTGGGTGGCACTGGGACCCACAGCCCCACCTCAGTTCCTGTCCTGTCCCCAGACTTGTCAGGAGCTGCGGTGGATGAAGACTCCAAAGTGGTGGTCAAGACGGAAGGAAGGGGAGCTCTGAGTTTTGACCCCTGGGTAGGCATCCCTATTTCATATCACAGGTGAGGGAATGGGGGCTTAGAGAGGAAAAGTGATCTATCTAAGGCCACACAGCGGGTAAGTGGGTCCAGATCCAGGAATGTCTAATTCTTCAGCCCCCCAGTTGCTGTCATTATCACTGAGTTTACTCTGTGGAGACCCGGGGCGGGGTTGGGGGGAGGAGGGAAGCAGACATACTACCTGGCTATGTATATAACTGCAGATAACTCATTTCTCCTCTCTGAGCCTCAGTTTCCTCATCTGTAAAATGGAAAACCCTGCTTCACAGGAACCCAAGGAGACTGTAGGTGCTCTGTGAAAGCCAGTGCCTCCTGCCTTCCTTCCCATTTCCCAGGGAACAGGAGGAAGCTGGTGACAGGTAGGATTTGCCTGTCAGCATCCCCAGCTGTTTCAGTGGAGGAGGCCTCTCACCGTGCTGGGTGGCGGGTGTACCAGCTGGGCCCATGGAGGGCAGATCCTCCTATCACCCCTGCCTTCCATGGGGCCCCGAGAGAGAGATGGTGCTGTCCAGGGCCCCAGCTGGCTGGCAGGGCTGGGGCTGGGCCCAGGCCCGGGTTCCTAGTAACGTTTTGGCCCAGAATTATATAAGGCTGGAAGTTTCTATTTTCTGTTCTATTCTTCTTCCTGATCTAATTGTGCATCTGTGGCAATGTTTATACACTTCCCCGGTTCAGGACAACTCGGTTGCCGCAGCAACCGGTGCGCGCCAACGCTGTAATTTAGAGATCAACGGCTTCAGCGCCTGCCTCTTCCCAGGAGAAACTCCCTCTCTCAGCCCAGGGAGAGCAAGCCCTGCCCCCCTCTTCCCCCACGGTCACCCCACCCTGACTCTGGGTTCATCTCCCTTCCCCCCTTAAAATGAGCTCCCTGGATCCCCCCAGTCCTGGAAGTCTTAGATCCACCATATAACTTGGGCAAGTTACTTGACGGCTCTGAACCTCAGTCTCTTCATCTGGAAAATGGGACCCGTGAGACCCATGGGTCTGAAGATCTAAGAGGTAATGAATGGGGGTGGGCAATGCCGGTCCTTAAGAGGTCCTGGTTTTAGTTGGGAGTCAGGCCCTCTCTGCTACCCCCCTAGCATCCCAATGGCCACAGCTCCAGGTGGTAGTTCCAAAGGGATTGGGGGCCAGATGTACCTTCTAGGCTATAAATGGCTTTCAGGGAAGTCTTCCTTCACTAAATATGTCCCTTTTCACTTTGTCTCATCATCGCCAATGCCTCCATGAGCACCACAGAAAGAACCAGAGCCCAAAGGAAGGGTTTCAAGATGAGTGATTTCAAGACCCTCATTTTGGGGTTTCCCTGGTGGCTCAGTGGTAAAGAATCCACCGGCCAGTGTAGGAAACTCAGGTTCGATCCTTGGTCCAGGAAGATCCCACACGCCTCGGAGCAACTAAGCCTGTGCAGCACAACTACTGAGCTGGGCTCTGGAGCCCAGAAACCGCAACTACTGAAGCCCATGCACCCTGGAGCCCATGCTCTGCAACAAGGGAAGCCGCTGCAATGAGAAGCTGAGCCCCGCAACTAGAAGCAGCCCCTGCTCATCACAACTAGAGAAAAGCTGGGCAGCGGGCAGCAAAGTAGACTTAGCACAGCACCCCCCCCCAAAAAAAAAAAACAAAAAACCAAGACCCTCATTTTACATCTGAGGCCAAGGAAGCTCAGAGCTCGGATGAACTTGCTAAGGGTCCCAGAGCAGCTGGGCCAGCCCTGGGCGATCACCTCAGTCCCACTCCTGGAAGCTCAAGGTGCTCCTGGAAAGAGGAGCTTCCTCCCTGGAGGGGGTTAGGGTAGGGTGTGGGGTGTGGGAAGAGAGGCCCCAGTCTAGCCAGGCAGGCCGTAGACCCAGTGGCCGCGGCTTTGCAGGATAGACATAGAGGGGACAGAGGGCAGTGACCTGGGCTTTGGTGGCTGAGGATGGTGGGGCCCAGGGAGAGTGAGAGCCCTGCCCAAGGCCACAGAGGGGCCCGCGGAGCTGCGGGCCTTGTCTGCTGCCCAAAGGGACTGGCCCTGACCTTGGGATTCCTCTGGTGCTGCAGGAGAGGGTTCTCCACGGCGCTCCCCGCACCAGCGATGCCCGCTGTTTCCCATCCCTGAGTGGAAGTGACAGGAGTCTCAGCCAAGCCCCAGGAAGAGGCTCTGCATGTCCCTGCCCCCATGCTCCCCACCCTCTACACTCACAACCTCCACTTCAACGCAGCCCAGCCCCGCCCTCTAATCAGCTCCGCCCCATCGGCCACGCCCTGTTATCAGCCCCGCCCTCTCATCGGCCCCGCCCTCCCAACAGCGCCGCTCTCTCGTCAGCCTGGTTCTTTCTCCAGCCTCAGCCCCACACGGTAGCCTGGTGGAGATTCTCATCTCCAGGCCCCGCGCCTCCTCTCTCGGTCACAGCACCCCATTTCCCGAGCCCCCGCCCTAGGCCAGGCCCTGGGCCACCCCCGCCGGGTGCATCAGCTCGGGATCAGAAACATCCACTCCTGGGCGGCTGGGAAAGCAGACACCGAGAGCAGGTGCTGCCCCCAGGCCCGTGTGGCGCGTGCCCCTGAAGACCCTGGGCTGGTGAGAGGCCCAGCCCCTCGTCTGCAGTGACCCGTCCAGATACACCGCTGCCCCGTCACCGCAGCCCCTGCGGGAGCGCGGGTGGGGGTTGGGGGCGGGGCTGCGCTGTGCTGCCGGCACCAGATCACCGCAAAGCGAGGAGTCGGACGCTCGGCGAGGGCCCGCGGATCACTGCGGCCAGAAGATGGCCAGCTTTTCTGTCCCTCGCTTGTCACACGGATCTTCCTGGCGAAGGCACAAGGGCCCGAGGGAAAAAGTATGAAAGAGAAAGGGCCACAGACGACGGGAGAGAGGCGACGGGCATTGACAATTGGGTACCACCCCCCTCCGAATATAGATACTTTATTAAAAGAGACAGCAGGAGAGCCCTGGCTGTTCAGGGGCCTGCACCGTGGCTATAGTTGAGTATACTTTCTGGAAGGCAGGGAGCTGGTCTTACCCGCTTGCACCGAATGTGCCTCATGAGCAAGCGCTGGAGAACAGGGTTTCCAGGACGGGGGCCCTGAGGGCTGGCCCCCTGGCTGCCTCCCTGGGTGACCTGGGACAAGCCCATCCCCTCCCCGCTGGGTGCTTCCTGCCGCTCCTGTCCCTTATTCTAAGAGCGCAGCCTGCAACATCTTCCGTGGTGAATGTTCTTGCTTTGGGGGAAACGATGGGGATGGGAGATGCTGGTTGCTTTTTTTTTATGTAATGTCCTTTCTTGACAAAGTGGAGCATTGACAATGCTGTACAAGTCACTTTTTTTGGGGGGGGGCGGTTAATTCCGCTATGCTGTGAACATCTGGATCCTAGACAACTAGGGAAACTGAGGCTGAGAGCAGGGTTGCAGCACGCGAGTTGGCAGCTGGCAGACACTTGAGCCTCTGGGAGGGAGTGAAGGTGACCAGCAGGGTTGGCAGCTTGCTCTCCTGCCCCTTCCTAGGGAGTTAAGGAGGGCTGGACCCTGCTTGCTAGGGGATCTGGAGAGACAGGAGGACCAGCCCGCCTCTGTGTCCTCTTAGGCTTTACTTATGATTTTATGACACTGAATGCTCCCTCCTTGCCCACAACTCCTTTTGCAAAAAAGAAAAAAAGAGAGAGAGAAACTTCTAAAGGGGCAGCAGCTCCTGCAGGCTCCAGCAGCCCGGGCAGGCTGTGGGGTGAGTCTCCCCACGAGCAGCCTGCCCCTCGTGGGAGTCACAGTGGTGTCTCCACATCACGCAGGCCCTCTGGCCCCAGACAGCAGCAGCAGTGGGTCCTGAGACCCAGGGCAGGCAGGTGCACTCAGCCCCGAGACGCGGGAGGGAGGTGGGGGGCAGAAGCCTGGATATAGGGAGCCCTTAACCCAACGGCCCTGGGGAAGAAAATGGCAGCCCACTCCAGTATTCTTGCTTGGAGAATTTCATGGACAGAGGAGACGGGCGGACTACAGTCCATGGGGTCGCAAAGAGTCAGACATGACTGAGCGACTCACACTAGCCCAACAGCAGGACTTCGCGCATCCCTTTGATGTCAGTGGGACAACAGGGAGGTGAAGGTACTGGCCCGCGGTCACACAGCTCAGCGTGGGCCCTGCAGAACCTGCCATCCCTCTCGGTGGCCGCCCTCAGAGAAGGAACACTCTGGAAGTGCCAGCTCTGTGTCAGGCGCTGCCTGGTCTCTCTCGCTGAAGCATCGCTGCAACTCTTTGTTAATTTAACAAGTATTTATTAAGCACCTACCACAGCAACAAGCAGGGTTATTATTTCTCCTCCCAGCTGAAGAATCACAGGCTGGGGGTGGGGTGGGAATGGGGGAGTGGAGATGGGGTCACACAGCAGATGAGGCAAAACCAGGATTCTGACTCAGGCCCGCTGGCTCCAGGCCCCGGCTCACCCTGATTCCCAGCCTCTGGCCTTCCCTTCACCTCTCACGATGCCCTATGCAACCCGGACCCCCTCGTGCCTCTCCCCAGCCCTCCAGGCTCAGCTCGAGCCCCCCTGTTCTCTGAAGTCTTCAGAGGCTGCACTGCCAGCTGCCAGCCCTGCTTTCTTGCAGCCCCTTGGCCATCACTCAACTTCTCTTCAACTGTACGGAAACATGGGCTGGTTAAAGCCTCACATTTGGGGCTTTAATCAGCACGTTAGGCTCTTGGGCTCAGTTCTCCCTCTAGCATGTCCTCTGTGAACCTCAGTTTGCTCATCTGCAAAATGAACATGATGCTAACAATGCCCGCTGCTGCTGCTGCTGCTGCTAAGTCGCTTCAGTCGTGTCCGACTCTGTGTGACCCGAAAGATGGGAGCCCACCAGGCTCCCGCATCCCTGGGGTTCTCCAGGCAAGAACCCCGGAGTGGGTTGCCATTTCCTTCTCCAATGCATGAAAGTGAAAAGTGAAAGTGAAGTCGCTCAGTCGTGTCCAACTCTTAGTGACCCCATGGACTGCAGCCTACCAGGCTCCTCTGTCCATGGGATTTTCCAGGCAAGAGTACTGGAGTAGGGTGTCATCGCCTTCTCCGAACAATGCCTACCTCACCTATATAATAGAAACATCGGCTGAGGGGTCAACAGGGCATTGCAGGTAAAACGCAAAGAATGAGATGAGATGAAAATGATGATGACGAGGATGAGGTAAGAACTCTGTCCTGGAAGACCAGAAACCCAGTTTCAAGACCCGGCTCCACCACTAACTGTTACAGCCAGGGGCTCCTTCTCTCCATCTATAAGATGGGGGACCTTAATAGCTCTCCAGCAGGGGAGTGGGGAAGAAGGAAGTGGAATAAAAAGAAGGGCCTGGCACAGTTTCTGTAATTAGGCAGGCGATGGGCAGGCTTCTGAGTCTAAGCAGCCTCCCCCTGCCTTGAGCCCTTTGTTGGCCTGGAGGGGAGACTGACTCTTCTCCAGAGGGCGAACCCACAGGGCAAGGCGGGCGGTGCAGGGCCGGGATGGGAGGTATAATTTCCCTGGGGGAGGTGGGAGGAATTAACTCCACTGTCCCATTTCCCAGCCCTCTGAGGAGCACAGGGCCTCCCTCTACCCCAGCTCTGACTGAGGCCTCTCAGGCCTGGACTATCGGGTTGAGGGATGGGGGGGATCGTCCTTTAATCATATACACCCAGGGATTTGGAGGAGGGAAAAGACTTAATGCAGGCAGCTGAGCTCAGTGCCTCCAAGAGTAAGAGGCAGCTGAGGATGACAGCCACGAGGGTGTCCCGTCCTGCCCACAGCCCTCTGCAGGCCTCTGTCCCGCTCTGCAGGCCCCCTAAGAGGTTGAACTACCTTCTCTTGACGATTCTCGAGATCCCACACCTTCCCCCTCCCAGGGCAGTGACTCTGACTCTGGAGTCTCTGTGCCATTTTCTGACTGTGTGACCTTGGGCAAGTTACTTAACCTCTCTGGTCCCTGCGAGCCACATCCTTAGGTGGGACGAATAGTATGCCTCACTGAGGAGTAAATGGGATCATGCACGGGTGCCAAGCACAGAGCAAGAGGCTGATAAGTGATACAAACAGTTCTTTCCTGAAACTCCATCCCTGGATTTCAGATGTCCTGCCCTGCAGCCCAACCTGCACCATCACGTGGCCCCATCCAACTTTTCTTCCACCAGCACAAGGGAGCAGGTGAATAAGAGCAGTGGCCTCAGACTCTCACAGAGCTGGGCGGGAGGCAGGCTCAGTCCTATCTGGCACCAGGAGGATCCTTGACCTCTAAGCTTCAGTGTCTTCATTTGCAAAGGAACATAGTAACGCCTACCTTGCAGAGTGGTGTCCTGAGGGCCAGAAGCAGATTGTCAACTGTCATAAAAGTGCAGGCCACACTGTGGGGACTCAAGAAATGCTCTTCTGCCCCGACACCTTCTTTGGTACCCTGAAATCCCCCTGCACGCACAGTCCCTCCCCCACTGGGCACGGTGTGACGGAGCAAAATCCACACAGAGCAGTTAGTATGCACTTGCTCTGGGCGGGCACTGTTCTGAGTGCTTTACGCTGATCAATTCCTGCCGTCCTCACCATGACCTCAGAGGAAGTTTCCATTTTCAGCCCTACTTTATTTATTTTTTTAATTTTTTTTTTATTTGGGGGCCACACCTTGTGGCTTGCGGGCTCTTGGTTCCCCGACTAGGAATCAAATCTGTGTCCCCTGCAGTGAAAGCGTGAGTCCTAACCACTGGGCCGCCAGGAAACTCCCTGTCCCTGCTTTGGAAGTAAGAAAACCAAGGCACAGAAAGCTTCCTCGAGGTGCTGAAGGTCACACAGCTCACAAGTGGTAGAGCCAGGATTTGGGCCCAAGCAGTTGATGCCAGCGCACATTCGTGAGGCCGTCTGCCCTCCTGGCCTTGGAGTAACGCTGTCACATCAAAACTCTCTTCCACTTAGCAAGCATTTATCACGCCTGCCCTTCTATGTGCCGAGTTCTGTCCAGTTCAGTCTTGTCGGGAAAGGAGAAACTGGGTCAGAGGGCAAGCTGGAGCCAAGCTCTGGGTCCCTGACTTCAGGCCTGGCCAGGTCTGAGCAGTGTGGGGCCAACTGGCTCATTCCTCCAGCTCTGCACCCCACCTCTCCCTCCAACCATTCAGCCATCCGGTGAGCAGGTTTGGAAAGCGAATTCCCCAGAATGTCCAGCTGGGCCTTCCGGTCATGGCCAAGTAGCAGGAGGATCCAACGGCCCGGCTCTAACCTGCAGGGATGCCCTCTGCTGAACTGCTGAGGCCTGGCCCCTTCCATGACTGATAGCGGCTCCCTACCCACAAAGGAACCCCTTCCGTTGGCCAGACAGTCCCACCAAAGAGGCCCCTCAAACACTTTTGTCCTCTTCCTTACAGGAATTTGAAGGCGGATCCCCAAAGGCTTCTCTTTCCCAGAACAACCTCAGCTCCCTCACTAGTGGGGGAGCCAAGGCCTTGCTGTGGCTTCTAGGGACCCTCTCTGCTGCGTGCTCATCCCTTAGGGGCACTCACTCCTACTGCACACTTGCCTCGGGTCAGGCACTGGCGTGGACTCACGCAGCTTCTACGTAACACATAACAAGCATTTGCCTGGGCGGCAGCCATGGATTGTAGCGAGCTGCTTGAAGGAAAAGTATGGGGCAATGTGAGAAGGAAGACAACGGGCCCTGCTTTGATGGGGGTCTCTGAAGGCTTTGTTGAGAAAATGATGTTTAAAACTGAGATGAGGAGTAGGTGGGAGCCAAGACAATCCAAAGAGTTGTGTGTCTGTGTGAAAGATGGGTGTAGAACATTCCAGAAAGAGAATCTGCAGCAAGACCAGAGAGCAGGAGTGAAGTGAGCCAGAGGGAGGAGAGCTGCCCCAGAGGAGGCCCCGGGGAGTGAGGCACAGGGTTGTGGAATTCACCCTCGTGGTTATGGGAAACGGCAGGCGGTCAGGTTCTGCCTGGTTTGATCCTTTAAACTTTCACATGACATCTTTAAGACAACTAGGGATAAGCAGTCATTATAATAAGACCCTTGTGTATCCACCACTGGGCTTCAGAAAAAAAACATCCTCAATATGGCCCTAGTGGCACCCCTGCCCTTGTCTGGCCTCAGAGGCTACCGCTGCCCGAGCGTGCCCGCTTACTGGGGGATGAGATGTGCCAGGATGCTGCGTGGGGCACAGTGGAAGCTGGAGGTCGGCAAGAAGGCTACTGCTGCTGCCCAGGCGGGCGATGATGGGCGGCTTGGAGCTGCCAGGGTGGTGGCAGTATTGCTCGAGAGAAGTAAACAGATTGGGGACACATTCTGGACAAAGAGCCCCCAGGCTGTGGGGGTGGGCTACATGGAGGGCAGGGAAGAGGGGTGTCAGGAACAGGTGATGGTGAGATGCTGAAAGAGGACCAGGTCTAAGGAGCAGCAGTTCCCAGTGTGCGGTGGCCTTGGAATGGCCACATGGGGAAGTCCAGGAGACCCATCTGATGGGCACACCTCGGGGAGGTTGTAAGGTGTGAGAGTGGATGAGATCCCTGGGCAGGAATGCTGGATGAGAAGAGAGGGGGGCTTGAAACCCAGCCCCAAGCATCTCCTGCACATCAGTGAGAACCTGGCTCAGCAGATGGAGGCCAAGAGGCAGATGGAGGGGAATGTGAGGATAGCGGGGCCCCTGAAGCCAGGAGAAGGGCGGAGGTGAACAGAGTTGACCAGTTGACCAATTGACCAGACCAGACCAGCCCACCAAAGCCAGTGGCTCCACCTGCCTTCCCCACTGGGACACATTCTCTCTCCCAGCCAAAAACAGGTGAAGACTCCTCACGGGCAGAGGAGAAGGCCAGGTGCTGGGCAAGCTGGAGGAGGAGGGGAAGGCAGGGGGCAGGAGCAGAGGTGACTTTAGGACAGCCCACGACTGTCCGCCCTACCCCAGCTCCCCAGCCGGGATGGGGATGGAGATGCTGGCCAGCCCCTCTCCCACTGCCCCCATGACCAGCCCCTTCCCCATTGTCCCGTTCTTGGCTGCTCAGCAAACACATCTCCAGGAGCTGGGGCTGGGCAGGTAGGTCTCTCAGCCTTGGGGAAGTCAGGGCTGATGCCCCTGGCTCACACAGGATTCCCTGGATTCTCCACGGGGCTCACAGGCCAAACCTGAGAAGAGGTGTATGTAGCGGGGGTGGGTAAGGGGATCAGAGTTGAGTGCCAGGGGTAATTCAGCAGAGGCCACCCCGGGTGGCTTCGGAGAGCCACGGGGCTGCCTGTGACACTTGGGTGGGCTCCTGGGACCAGGGCCTGCAGACAGTCATGCACTCTGAGGAGCCAGGTGCCGGGTGTGCCCGGCCCAGACTGGAAGCAGCCCAAACGGGATGGCGCGCCACGTAGCCAGGAAAAAAGGAGGGGGAGGCCGGTCAGGAGCCGTGTGGGTCTCTAAGATGTGTTTTTAAGTGAAAAAAAAGGCAACCATGGGGAACACTGAGTATAGTATCTACCATTTGTACAAAAAAGGAGAGGGAAGAAATTTATAGATACACATATTTGCTCGTCTGGGCTTGTCTGTGGATGGAGACCCAGGAAACTGGTGACACGGGCTGCCTCCGGGGAGGGGAAGCAGGTGGCTGGGGAAGGGGTGGGAGGAGGAACTCTCACTGTATTCCCGTTTGTGCCTTTTTAATTTTAGAACCATTTGAATGTATCACCTACAACAACAACAAAAAGACACATAGAAAACTTTCAAATTAGTGTGTACATATGTGTAGAAGGGTCATAGCATTCATAAGGTCCTCAAAAGGGACTGTGATCCTGGAAGGGGAGAGAACAAACACTTCACTCAGGTGCTGACTGGCCGTGGAAAAATGTCTTAACCTCTCTGAATTGCTTCCATAAAAAGGGGAGGGATTACGCCCACTTCACAGGCATGTTGCAAAGATGAAAAGTGACCTTGGAGGGTAAAGCGTTATCAGCTGTGCATAGACACGTCTTGAAGGGGATGACTTGTCATCCAGCTCTCTCCACAGCCCCTCCAAGACTCCTATGAGCCCACGGTCCTCCCAGCGGTTCTCACGGAGGCCGCTGGCTCGCCCCTGCCCCCCTCCTTGAGTCTTCCAGGTCTGAAGGCCTCTCTCCGAGTCACCCCTTTCCCAGCCTCTCTGCTCAGAACCCACTCAGTGTCCAGGCTCAGCCTCCACTTAAGATACCACCTGGCCCCGATCGCCCTCCCAAGACAAGCAGGTTCAGCTCCTGCTCTGGGGTCAGGAGGCATCTAAGAGGCATCGTGACCCCAGCACAGCCAAGATGGGAGGATCGCGCCTCCCCTGACTCCCCATCTCAGTCTGTGACCTCCTGGGGGCCGCTCAGGCATCTCACCTTCAACTCTCCCCAAACCCAAGCATCAGGATAACATCACAATAGCCAACATTAGTGTTTACTCTCCCTGGAGAAGGAAACCATGGACAGAGGAGCCTGGTGGACTGCAGTCCCTGGGGTCGCGGAGTTGGACACGACTGAGCAATTAAAACGAGTGTTGACTCTGGGCCAAGCCCTGGAGGCTCCTTTGACCCTCATGACATCCCAGAGTTGGGTGCTGTTATTTTTATTCCCCACTGTCCCCCCGGGAGTTCAGGAGCTGCCCCCAGTGGGTGAACGGAGGGACTGAGACCTGGACTTGGGCCCCACGCGGACTCCATCCAGCCTGCAGCACCCTCCCTGCAGCCAGCCACACCCCCACCGGCAACTCCGCGGGGTCCTCTCTGAGCCTCCTGCCGCCACTCCCCACGCAATCCTGTCTCCGCACGGGCTGAGGACCCACGTCACTCCTCAGCGTGGAGCTCTGCTTCTCACTGAGTCCTCCTGCCCTCTGACCTCCCCTCTCCACTCCCACCCTGACCCCCCGGCCATGCGGGTCTTCCTTCTTGTCCCTCTGGGTCTGTACATTGGCCACCCCTTCTGGATAAGATCCTCCGAGACTCCCCGGTTCGTACCTTCCTACCATTCCAGTCTTGACCCAAAGGCTGCCTCCTCCGAGAGGTCCCCCAGGTGCTCTCCGTCTGCGTCCTGATCTTCCACACAGCGTTTGTCTGATCCAAACCTATTTCACCCGCAATCTCTGCAAGTGCTGAGGGACCTCCACCCTCGGCTTCACCCTGAACCCCAGTGCCTGGCACACGGGGACACTTTATAAACATCCGACGACTGCCAAAACCAAGATAATTTCAGCTCGTCGTAATTCCCGTAAAGGACCTACGGAGGGTGATGTGACAGAATGTGACCAGGAGGAGCTATTTTTGTCACCAGAGTCAGGGGAACCTCTCAGTGGAGGTGGCCTCTGAGCGGGGACCAGAAGCAGACCTGCGGTGCTGGAGTGGGGCAGGATGTCTGGGGCCTTGGGCCTGCACCTCACGCTCTCATGGAGCACGGGCTTCTTTGCAGGTGTCCTCCCTGTGGGGTGCCCAAGGTCCTAGGCCCAGAAGAGAAGCTCCAAGAACAGGAGCGGGCAGTGGTGGTGTGGGCCACAGGCAGGGCCAGCAGGAGAAAGCGGTAGACAGGCCTCGGAAGGGCCAGAGACAGCGGTAGGAACAGTCCTGCTCATCAGCGGCCATGAGGGACTGTCGCTATCAGAATGCCTACTGTGTGCAGGCAAAGAGCTACAAGCTCACCCATCATCTTTGACCATCTGAGCTGGCTCCTGATGCCAGACTCTCAGACTCCATTTATTCATTCCTTCATCACCCTAAAAACATGCTGAGCTGGAATGAAAACTGCCTTCATGCCTGATGCTAAAGCTGAAGCACCAATACTTTGGCCACCAAAGAACCAGCTCATTGGAAAAGACCTTGATGCTGGGAAAGATTTAAGGCAAGAGAAGGGGACAACGGAGGATGAGACAGTTGGAAGGCATCACCGACTCAATGGACCTGAGTTTGAGCAAATTCTGGGAGATGGTGAAGGACGGGGAAGGATGGTGAAGGACTGCGTGCTGCAGTCCATGGGGTCACAAAGAGTCGGACACGACTTAGTGACTCAACAACTGCCTGGTGTGTGTCCAACACTGTCCAGTGCTTTCCCTCAGAGGGCACTCTGTAAATGATTGTGGAATGAATAAACATTTACTGAGTACCTACTGTGTGCAGGGAGAAAAAATGAATACGACAGCACTCTGCTTTGCTGAGTTCTGTGTACAAGTATCTGCAGACAGGAGGAAAGGGTCCTCACGGCCAGAGGGCTTAGAGAAAAGGTCCCAGAAAGACATGGAGCAAAAGACATTCCCCAAAGGGGAATCAGGGCTGGGAGGGGCAGCAAGTGGGACCGAGGCCTCAGGGTGGGATGATTAACCAGAAGGCTCAGGGGCCTGGAGCTAAGTGGGCTACCGGGCAAAGACAGAGAGGTCTGAGGAGAGAAAAGCAGCAATTCTTGGCACTTATATTCTCAGAAACCAAACATCCCAGAAAAAAAGAATCTGGACACTCAAGCCTCTCTCAGTGGCGCCTCCAAGATTTCTACACAGAGGAGAAGCTTTCCAACTTTCTGATCAAGACCCAGAGTGAAAGCGAACATACTGTACTTGTTATACAATACGGTCCATATATTTTAAAAGCTGAAATAGGAGCCTCACCCTATTCGCTCAGCCGGTAAAGAGTCTGACTGCAATGCAGGAGACCTAGGTTCGATCCCTGGGTCAGGATGGTCCCCTGGAGAAGGAAATGGCAACCCACTCCGGTATTCTTGCCTGGAGAATCCCATGGACAGAGGAGCCTGGCGGGCTACAGTCTATGGGGTCGCAAGAGTCGGACAAGACTGAGTGATTTGCATGCACAGGAGCATCACAAAGTAATATTTGCCCTCACATATAAGTGTTTGAAATTTTTTTATTTCATTAAAAAAAACCATAAGTAGTGGACCCACAAACTCAATTTCACAACCATTAATGGGTCAGGACCTGGACATAAGTTGAAAAGCACACACCTTCGTGGTGCTTAGGAGCTGTGAATGGTTTGAGATGGGATCTAGAACTTATCTTGAAACTGTGAGTGACTATTCTTGGATTGTGGGCTTTTGGTGGGGCACAACTGTGGGGTGAGTTGTTGGAGGCCAAGACTGTCAGATCCTCAGGGTCATAGGACCACCACGCTGTGGCCCAGACAGGAGGGACTTCAGGTTCTGGGTCCAATCCCTTCCCCAGTTCTGGGTTAGAACCCACTGCTGTCCCCTACAACAGATGCCAGAGCAGTTGCTTGCCCACCTCCCACGATAGGGATCTCAGCCCCTTCTCAGCAGCTCCCTCGAGTGTGGCGAGTGAGGCTGTGCCAAGCTATTAAGGCAGCTGATGACTGGAAGTCCTTCCCAGGGCTGACTGTTCTCGCTGTCCCCTGGCCTGTTATCTCAGGGATTCGGGCCAGCTTGAGCACGAGGCTATGGCCTGCTCTCTGCCCCACTCGGGTCCCTCTCCTCCCTGTGGCCCGGCTCCTGCCCTGTGTCTAGGGGGTGGCTCCGGGGCCCAGCCAGAGAGAGGCTCCTTCCAAGGTCAGCTGGCCTCAGGACCTGCAGCTGCACAGCCCGGCGCTGGCGCTCAGCCAGCCCTGCACCCCCACCCAGCAGTTCTGGAGGGCTCAGCGGAGAGGTCAGGTGCCAACACTCAACACGGCCAGAGCACCAGAGCCTGAAGGTGATGGCTGAGGACCTGGATGTCTGCCAAGTGTGGCCACTGAGTGGGCGGGACACACAGAAGCCCGTGTCCACAACAGGCCAGGTTATACACCCAGGCTCACAAGATCTCCCTGGCGACCCGCAGGCGCAGGGGCACTAGCCCACCCAACGAGTCATGGGATGGAGGCTCGGAGGGGTGGAAAGGCTGCTGAAGGCCACACAGCTGCTCAGGGGTGCGGTTGGACTTAAACCCAGATTTTCTGTCCATCACCCACAGGGACTACGGAAGCCAAAGGAGTGCAGCCTCGCGGGGAGCAGGGGAGAGCTGGTCTGCCTCTGGGAGGGGAACAGGCTGGAGTCCTCGGGCCCAGGGTCAGAGCCAAGGCAACAGGGCCAGGCAGGTAGCAATTAGCTGAACCTTCCAGACACAAGTGGGCTGCCCCAGGAGGTGGGGCGCTCCCCCTGAAAAGGGTGCGGGGGGCTCTGATGCCCATGGGTGAGTGACTGCAGCTGTGACAAGGTTGGGTGGACGCCCGTCGGGAGGCCTCAATCTCCCCATCAGTAAAATGGGATCAGCCCCTCATGGTGGACATAGCCCCTCCTCCTTGGCCTCTCTAAGGTCCCCTCCCATCCTAGTAGCCTGGGTGGGGCTGGGTGGGCACGAGAACAGATGGGGTAGCAAAAGGAAAAAGCCAGGCTCTCCCCACCCAACTCCATCACCATAGGTTGTCCCGTTACACAGAGGAGCAAAGAGTGGTTCCCAGGGGACGTTGACCTGGTGAATGTCACTGGGAACAAAAAGTGATCCAATCCCAGGCCTACCCGACTTGGGCAAACTTCTTCGCTCAGCTGCACCCACTGTGACAAGGGGGGCTACTGCCCCTGCCCTTCTCTCCCGCCCAGAGGTTTTCCCAGGAGATCAGCTCATCCCCCACGTAGACACTGGGAGCATCTCACGAGACAGTGGGTGTCGGCAGCCCTAGGAGGGGAGAGGCAAAGGAATCAGAAGGAGTCCTGGGCTCTGGTCCAGCCCCAACTCTGTCACCCTCGCTGTGTGACCTTGGGCAAATCACTGTGGTCTCTGGGCTCCCAGCAGAGTGCTAGAGAAACAGCAGACACAGGAGCAGGCCCAGGCTGCAGGGTAAAGGTGAGGAGAGTGGCCTCCATTGCCCAGGGGCTGTTTCTGCCCGGCTCCACCCATTCTCCACCACATCTTGCCCCTGCCCTTCGGAAGTCCCTCAGACCCCACACCAGGCCCACCCAAGCAGGCCTAGACCCAAGCTGCTGGGTGATGGGTCACCACGGCAACGCTGACTCCCCACGCAGCTCCAGCTGGGGTCTGGACCACCAGGGCCTACCTTTCTTGGTAGCCCCACTCCTTGACCTGCCAGTGCCCCTCATGGATGCCTCCCTCTGCTCATGGGCCAGATGTTCCAGCATCTGGAGTAGGGCTGGTCAATGACTGGCCAGGTAGCCACAGGCGCAGGGTGGGGAGGGGATGGGCGCAAGGAGAGGAAGGAGAGCCCTGGCTGGACGGGGTGCACCGTCCTTCCCTCAGGGGGCCAAATGGAGGGGTGAAGGATGCCTAGAACTGTGGCTGGGTGCATTCCCAGCAGGACAAACAACACATGGCTCTTTCTACCTGTCAGACCTGGAGCAGACTCTTCCTTCTCACTGAGCCTCAGTTTTCTCATCTGGGAAGTGGGAGTGATGGCCTTCACAGGGTGCTACGGAGGATTAAGTGAGATCACAAACATAAAGTCCAGTGTAGAGCCTGGCACATCGGACCGTGTCCCGCTCCTGCAACTGGACCTCTGGGAAAACCTCTGTTACCCCAGCTGCCATCCATCAGAGCCGTTCACATGTATGATTGTGTGAGTGAACGATGTGAGTGTGTGCAAGTGTGTGAGAGAAATTGTGTGTGATAGTGGGCCAGAGAGCGCAGGAGTTAGAAGGGAGTGTGTGTGAGTTGGGATGAGACAGGGGGAAGCATGGGTGGGGGCCCCGGGGGGCCGCACCCCAGCACTCCTCCCACCCGTTTGCCTGGCCTATGAGTCCTGAACACAGCAGTGGTTTGGGAGCCTGGCAAACCCCTTCGGTTTCAAACCGGTGTCTGGTCGCTTTCCATTTGTGTCCAGTCGGCCCCTCCCCGTCGCGGAACCTTAGTTTCCCGGTCTGTGGACAGACAGAATCATCGACGCCCAAGTCAGGTTCAACATGGGGACCAGACGTCGGGCTGGGCTGCGGGGGCAGAACTGGCCCAGGCCCTTGGGAATGGGGCGGGGGGTGGGGGGAGACCCAGAGCTAGCTGGAGCGTGAGCTCTCCCGCCCCCTGGCTGCACCCCACCAACCACCCCGGCAGTCCCTTATGCGCGCGCCTGCAGGAGCGCGCGCGCACACACGCTCGCGCGCGCGCGCGCGTGTGACTCAAGGTCTATTCATAGCTGAGCTCCACCAGCTGCAGCGTCACAAGCAGAGGGGCCTCAGCCCATATTATTATTTCAATTACCATCTGAATTAAAAGTTTGAGCAGCGATCAGCCCACGTAGCGAGGAGAAGAGGGAGCAGGAGAAAAATAAAGATGAAAAAGAGAAGAAGGGCTGTGCTCCGAGATCCCCCCCACCCTACACACACACTCCAAGGAGGACTGAGTCGCTGAGCAGGCTTAAAGGTTATGCCAACCCCCAGGATTCCTGCCTGCCCCTCGCCCGGGGGCCCAGGGTCCTCGTGGGAATGGGAGGAGCATTTCTAGAGGACAGCCCAACCACAGGTACTCTGTGGACACAGATCACTCAGTCCAGATTCTTGACTGCACGGATGGGCATACCAAGCTCAGAGAGGGTGAGGAACTGATCTAAGGTCACACAGGGAGCCACACCCATGGCTCCTGGCTCCAAGACCCGCTCTCTCACCAGACAGGTCCCACCCATGGTTTCTCCAGACCTCGCATGTTGTGTGACACTGACAGCTGTGGGCGGCCCTAGGGCAGGACCAGGGAGGACTGAGGTGGACCTGACGTCCCCATTGGTTTCTCTTCCTGCTCCCTTCTCCCTGTTCCCAAGGCTGGCTCCCCTAGCCCAGAACCACGCACGCAGCTCTCTGCCAAACCACCCGCAGTCTGCACCCCCAGCCCCAGACCTCACTCCACCATCAGCCCAAAGACCCCTCCTTGCCACCAGTGCAGGGGACAGAGCCCTGGCTCAAATCTAACTGTCCAGTCCCCTTTGGGCAGGCCATTTGCTGTCTCTGAGCCTCCGTCTTCCCCTTTGTAAAATGAGTTTTCCTCCTAGGCGCATGTCTATTTCTATGTCTTCAGAACGGAGCCCTCAGAGGATCTCTGAGGGGGTGTCATATTGTGGGGGCGACACGCCATCTCTTGCCAAGCCCCAGCCCAGGGGAGGGACATTTTCCACTCTTCCTCAAGGAAGTCCCAGGGACAGCCCCAGAGAATTGGACTGGCCCGCACTCAAATCCAGGCTCCTCCACGTCCCTGCTGTGTGACCTTGGACAAATCACAGACTCTCTGAGCCGTGGCTCCCCCATCTGTAACACGGGGACCTCGGCTCGACATTGTGGGGTTGCTGGGAGGGTTAAATGAGAAGGCTTTTTACAAAGGCTCCTAGCTTGATGTCTGGTGCGATGCTGTTTCTTTCTGGAAGCCGGTAAGTGACGGGGCTGCCTCCCAGACCCTCCTAGGGACAGCAGAGACCCTGGAGATCTTGGAGATGAGGATGTTATCAACCTCATCCAAAAGCAGGAGTCACCAGCTCAGGCCCCTGGCAGGTACTCATCTGGTTCTGTCTGAATAGCTCCCGGAATGAAGAGCTCACTACTTCACAAAATATCCACAGAAGCACTTCCAGCTCTGGGAATCTTCTAGAAGGGGCCAGAATCTTCCATCTTAACCCCCAATCCAGCCTGTCTCTGATGGGGACTGCCTGAAACTGCCTTGAAAACGAGTCTGAAAGACACCTCTTCAAATAGACTACGCAAGGGATGGGATTAATGGTCAGGGAAGGTGGGGGCGGGACACCAAGAAGCAGGGAGGGAGGTAGCAAGGGTCTCCTCGAGCTCCTCAGAGCTCCTCAGAGCTCCTGGGTTCTGTCTGGGCTGGGCTCAGCCTTCCACAGGAGGCGTGTATGTGCCTGTCTGTCTCTCTGCTTGCAGCTGGGGGTGGGAGCCAGAAGCTCTGGGTTCAGGCCCCACATCTGCTTCTTCCAACCCCAAACCATTACTGTGACCGGGCAGGGAGTGGGGGGGGGGGTCTACTTCCCTCTCTGGGCTTAAGTTTTCACTTTTGCAAAATAAATAAATAAATAAGATCATCAGATCAGTGATGTAAGTGCCAACCCTTCTGTCTGAATTGAAACCCTGTCTAGTCAGTGGCTGCTCAGCTTGCACCCCACCTCCAGGCTGGCGTGCCAGGAGCCAAGGGGTCTCCGAGTGTCTGGTTTCAAGTCAGAGACCTTGTCTCTCCCCCCATGCTCCTCTTTCGTGTCTAGTACCTTTTTCACATCTAGTGCTTTTGAGGGCTCTATCAGCCAGCCCTGTTTTTCAGGTGAGGAGATGGAGGCCTAGGGAAGTGAAGTCACTGGCTCCAGGTCACAGAGAGCCGAAGTTCAGAACTCCTACTCTGTGGCCAAGAGAGCAGCAGGGCTCAAGGGCATCTGTTTTCAGGAGAGTCACCAAGATCTCGGATGGCCAACTGTTCTCTATCCAGATGTAGGCTTTGCCCAGGATGGTCGTGTCAGGGAGCTGCCAAGGTCACACAGGCCAAGTAATGACAGATCGGGGTCCAGAACCCCGGCTCCCTGCCTCCCGGGCCTTACCCTGCCAGGGGGACAGCAACACGGTCTGACCTCCTGCCCTGTCCAGGGATCGCCACGATTAGACCCTCATCCTGCCTCGAGGCCTGGCTTGGCGGCTTCCAGAAGCCCTCAACACCTGAGACTGAGGAGGAAGAGTGAGCAAGAAGACAGGAAAGAAAGTTGAGGGTTGGCCGCTTGCCCCCCAGCCCTCTGTCCCTCCCTCTCCTTCTCTCCTCGTGCAGGGGGAGCGGCGCTGATGTAATGCACTCAGCTTTGGTCCCGGTGCCAATCTCAGAAGAGAGACGACAGATTGCGTGAGCCAAATTTGGCATCCTAGGGGGAGAGGCATGAAAAGTGGAGATGTGGAGGAGAGGAGCGAGGAGCCTGGGAGGTGCGGGAGAAGGCCCCCTGCCCAGCAGACCCCCAAATGCCTCCCTCCTTCGGCTCCGGCCCCCCCCCACCTCCTCCCTAGCTCAACCTGGGCTCGGGGCCTCCCCTCTTCACTCTGAGAGGCCAGTCTGGCTGCTCCCCGGACCCTCCAGGCCCGGCGCTGCCAGTCCTGCCTGCCCCCCACCCCCTCACAACACACTGCTCCAGCTCCATTCCCACAGCCGCGAGTCTCCTGGTTACCGTGTTGCTGGTTGTCATGTCGCTTACATGTCCTCGTGACTCAGTGGTCCCCGCAGAGGGGCCCCCTCCTCCTCACAGCCCCCACAGCACACGCCCCCGCCTCCCCCAGCTCCACATTAAGAACCAGCCCGCCCTGAAAGCCTACACGGTTCCTCCTCCCCTTCCCTCTTAGATCCTAAGCTGAGAAATTTTTTCACAGCATCTCCTGAAGCGACTTCATTCTCAGCTCTGCAAATGTCTGTTAAGAACCTACTATGCTCTAGGCTTGTGTCTGCTGCTTCCCGAGACCTGACATAGTCTATAAATCACTCAGCAACCCAGTGAAAGCAGTACCATCAGTACCACTCTCCCAGTGGAGAAACTGAGGCTCAATGAGGTCAAGCGAAAGGCTCAAGGTCACCCAGCAGAAATTCAAGGCCAGCTCTGTCTGTTCCGAGTCACCCCCAAAACTTTTTATGGGAGAAAAGCTTCTCATTCAAGGGTAACCCAAAGGTTCCTGAGAATTAGCTCCCAAGCCCCAAGTCCCTCCTGTAATTCTGAACACTCCTCTTCTTGGTCAGCCCTTTTTCAGGCCATATTCCCCTCTCCTCATTAGCTCTTCATCTTCCCAAAGGTAAAAGGAATCCTCACTCCCAACTGCTCAGTGCGTTCCCCAGCCTGTGAACAGCTCTCAGCTCATGTGAACCAAGCCCCCCCTAGGACATGCAGTGGTGTCCTCATTCCACAGATACGGAGGCTGAGGGTCAGGGAGAAGAGGGACTTGTCCACCGTGCTGGCTCCTCAGCTAGCTGAGCTGATTTCTAGGAGCCTGAATGGAGGATATACAAGGCCCACTGCCTGGCATGGAAAACCCCAGAGAAAGCCCATCCTCTCGGTGGAGAACAGGGTAGAATGTTCTAGGTTCAGCCTTCCGATTTGGCTAATAGCCTTGGCTCCTGCCATGTTGCACCTCAGCCCTTACCCCACCACTCTCTTCTAAATTTCGTTCCCTTCATCCTTGTCCAAGCTGGGGCCACAGTTTGACTCTCAGGCCCCCAAATACTGCTAAGGGCTCCCCCAAATCCCAAAGCCCTGGAGGTCACAAGACTGGATGTGGGGGAGAAGCAGAATAGACATTTTACACACACACACATGCACACACACTCAGCGGTCCAGCTCCTCTCTGAACCTTGCATGGATGGCTCTTGGGCCTCCCTCTCTTAGTTCCCCAAAACCTCAACCTGCTTCTTGACACTACTGCTCTTGAGGCCCTCACCTGCCAACTTAGCCAGGCTACCCTCCACCTGTCTCTCCCCCACCCCCAACCCCTCCCCATGGTGGAGCCTGGGCTCTGGGGACAGAAGTGTGATGGAGATGCTGGTGGGGGGAACGCTGGACACTGTCGCAGTTGCAGGGAAGTTTCCCTACTCCAGGGCTCATTCAGACCTCTCTTTCCTGAGGGTTCTCCGTCTGGGCAGGGAAAAGCAGTCTAGCCTCTCTCCACGGCCTGCCTCCCACACTGTGAAACATGAACTGCCTTCTTCCCTGGATACCGGTCCACCCACCCTAGGGTCTTGGGGTCCAAAGTAGGTACTCGAAACACAAGTGGGATTTTGTTCAAGCAGGGCCCTTTGCCAACAGGCTGCAGTTAGGGAGATGAAAAGGAGACGGACCCTTCCCCCCTCCCCCCTTGCCACAAGTCACCTGCCTCGAAACTCCTCCAACCCAGTGTGACAACTGGAGGTGGGTGGAGGCAGGGAAAGGTCATGGCCGGGACAGGAGGTCAAGGCGCCTTTCCCTCACTTCTACCCCCGTATTCTGGGCAGAAACCCAGACCTCGATGCTTCCGACGACGACGGATAGAGGACAAAACTCACCAGATCCCGGGGAATCGCCTGACCGCGCTGAACGCGCGCCTGGCAGCGGGAACCCGGGTTAGAGATCAAGTTCAGAGCGAGCGGGGCCCGAGCCGCCAGGTCCCGGGACACACAGACATGCACGAGACCGGACAGACGGACGGACAGCGCCAGCGGCGAGCGCGGGCCCGGCTTACCGCGGGGCGCAGGGTCCGACGAGTCTCCGGGAGGCGGCGAGCCGGCTTTACATCCCAGGCGCGATCGGGCGGGCGGCGTCCCGGGCGGGGAGAGGGGAGTCCCGGAGCCCCCTCCCCGCGAACTTGGCGGGCCGGCCCCGCCCCCACCTCCGGCTGTCTGTGGGTCTGTCCGTCGGTCCCCGGGTCTCCTGGTCGCCGGGCCGTCCCGCGCCGCTCCCCGCGGGCCGCCCAACTTTTCAGCGTTGCCCTGTGCCGCGCCCTCGGCGCCGCCTCGGCTTCAGCATCGTCGGGCCCCGGGGCCGGGGCTCAGAGCGCAGGGGTCCGGGGGCCCATGGCGCTGGCGCCCCCCCCGCCCCCGCCTCGGGCGCCTTCCCT
>SJYT01016312.1:0-50026 GCA_006410635.1 Cephalophus harveyi | reverse complement strand
GCCCGCGGGGCCCGGCCCTGCCCCTTTCCCCTCCGCCTAACCGGGCATCACACCCCGGTCCCAACCGCCCGCCGGCCGGGGCCGAGCCCGGGCTGGGGGGGCCGCGCGGTCCGCTCCTGCCCGAGATCCTGCCCGGGTTTTCCTCCTCGCTCCAGGAGCGCTCCTCCCGGAGCCCATTCCGACAGTCCGCTGCCGGGTTTTTTCGTCCCCCTCGCCCCGCTAGGGGCAGGTGGAGAGGGTTCCTCCGTGCAGCGAAGGGACTGTGGGTGGGAGAGGGTCGGTACCCGGCTGGGTGGCGCCGGGTCGCCCCCCTCTGCGGTCCCCTTCCGCTCCTGAAGGACGGGCAGCTAAAGACCCTACACACCCCGCTCCCGTCGACGGAGGTGTGGCTCTTCTGGAACGACCCTCACAATCAGCTAGGTAGCACCGCCCCGTTTTACAGACAGGGAGACTGAGGACCAGAGAGGGTCACAAGTTTGCCCAAGGTCACCCAGAGGTGGACCAAACCCCAGGCTCCCTTTGTCTGCATCTCCATTACCCCCAGAGTGTCTCTAAAAGGGAAGATCGCGCCTTCTGGCCCTGAGTAGCGCCAAGGTTTGGGCCCCACACTCTGGATGTGCAGCGAAGACCACAGCGCTTCGTAGTCTCTGGCTAGTCAGCCACTTCCATGGCCTTTCCGTCACCTCACCCCAACACTCTCAGCATGCAGGAGGTTGGAAGAGGCGGGGTAGGAGGATGAGAGAATGCCTGTGGTTAGACAGCCAGAAGGACTTCCCTGGGAGCCTGGACATCTCTGACTGGCCCCAGCTAAGAGCGAGAGACTGAGGCACCCCGAAGCCAGACTGAGAACTTACTGAATACGAAATCTCTGGCTCCTCCTTCAAGCCAATTCTCTGAAGTTGCACCAGCCACAGGGACCAGAGCACGTGGACCACCACGCCGGTTTCCAATCCCCGCAGACCCTCCCCACCGAAAGGATCCAGTCCCGTCTCCTCCATGTGGCACACAGTCAGGCCCCACCTTATCCCACACTCCAGATACCCACACATACACCCTGGCTCCTATGGATTCCAGAACACACCAGATGCCTCCACACCTCTCTGCCTTTGCACATGCTGTTCTTCCTGCCTGAAATGCCCTGAGAATTCCTGTAGTTGCCCAGTGCAGCCTCCATGCTGCCTCCCCTAGGAAGGCCTCCTGCTGCCCTCAGCAGAAATCACCCATCACCTCTTCATTCACTCATCCAGCACTGGGTACAGGTTTGATTCTTGTTAAGTGGGCTTGGGAGTCAGGCCAACCTGGGCTCAACAGCACCTGGGAGCTGCATGAGCTTGAGCAAATTTCTGTATTTAACCTGTCTGTAAGATGAGTACCCTCACCATTGTGAGCACCTCACAGGCACAGATCAAGTGAAGTGGATGCACTAGAAATGCACAGCTCATAGTAGGTGCTCAATAAACAGGACCATCCCTTCTCGGTCCTCCCTTCAGTCCCATGCAGAGCTCCATAGCGCATGGCCCATCCCTTGCCCCGCTTCCTCATTACCCTGCTGTGCCCTCCCAGGCAGGCAGCTAGGACCAATGTCCCATGGAATGAGTCTTTGATGTGTGAATGGCTGGGGAATTCAGGCAGCCTGAATCGTCAGCAGCCATGTGTGCCTGGTAGCTATCATACCTTTCCATGAATTGAAAGTGGGAGATGACGCAGGTGAGACAAATGGCCTGTGGTCTCTTCAACTGGTCAGAGGCTTAGCCTGGTCGCTGCCTTGGGAGTGAGGGGTTCAAGGGAAGGAAGAGGAGTGGGAAGGAGGGGGAGATGGGGACAAGGGTATCTTTAGACCTAGAGCATCTGTTTTCCTGGGATCGAACCCAGTGCTAGGTCTCTGGGGGGCAGCTTAAGGAGAGAGTGGGGACTCAGGGGTAGTGACTTCAGTGAGAGGGCAAGAGGAGGCCTGGTGGCTGTGAGTCACAGGGGTTGAGAGGAAACCTCTGGTGATGGTCCACTTGCTAGGCCTGGGGCTGCAGTCTGTGGCCTCCCCTGCTCATCTCCCGTAAGGAGCGGAGTCCTGTGGAGGCTTAGGGTGGGCTGAGGGGAAGTGCGGAGGGGCCAAAAGGGGACCTCCGGGCAGGGAGAGCTTCATGGACTCCAGAGAAGAGTCTCTTCAGCACCACCCACTTCCGTGTGACTCTGAGCAAATCACCTCGCCTCTTTGGGCCTCAATGTCCTCACATGTAAAGCAGGGAGGATAATATCCACTTGAAGGGGCTATTCTGAGGATGATTAAAGACTAAAGAAGAATTTGCCATTTTTGCATAGAGGGCCGGGGCAGGGGTGGGGAGTTGAGGGGAGGCTTGAGAGACAGAGGCTGCAGGGGGTAGGCTTGGGTGTCAGAAGCTGGGTGACCCTGGGCAAGTTGCTTGTCCTCACTGGACCTCAGAGGCCTCAATCTGTCATGGAGCAATCCGGCCTGGGGTCCCAAAGGGTAAATAGGCTTTGTCATGATGCTGGGAAAGATTGAAGGCAGGAGGAGAAGAGGATGACAGAGGATGAGCTGGTTGGATGGCATCGCTGACTCAGTGGACATGAGTTTGAACAAGCTCCAGCAGTTGGTGATGGACAGGGAAGCCTGGAGTGCTGCAATCCATGGGGTCTCAAAGAGTCTGACACGACTGAGTGACTGAACTGAACACAGAAGCAAGCCTCCTTTGAGTGCCCGTCATCAGCCAGCCCTGCTCTAGGCCTTCACGAGTGTTGTCTCATTTAACCTTTACAGGAGCTCTGTGACACAGCACTCGTTACCAGTGGGGAAACTGAGGCATGTGGCCTGGCCCTGGGTGGCCAGGAACTGCTCTCTGCAAGGGTGAGACTTGCTCTGAAGTCTGATGGGAATGATAGTAAAAACCTTCATTCATCTATACATTTTGCCAAAGCTTCCTCCCATTTGACCCTGATAACAACTCACTGAGGTGGAGACTCTGACTACCCAGGTAAGTTCACAGGTAAGAAACCTGGAGAGAGGAAGTGGCTTGCCTGGGGTTGCTCAGGGTGTTAGCAAGTGTCTGAGCCACGATTTGAACCTTCTCCTATTTTCTGGGGAAAGGTCACCCCACCGGTCGTCTCGTGGGTGATTGGCTGAGTGAGACCCTCGGGTTGGTCCGGAGGGACCAAGTTGTCATCGGGACTCTCGAACACGTCTCTCGATCCACCTGAACTCCCCTTCCCTTGAACCCGGTTCGTCAACCCTGTCGACCCCTCCCCTCCCTTTTCAGATGGACCTTTATCGTTTCAGTGTCTCAGGTCTTTAAAAGTGGATCTCTCAAAGAATTTCAGTCTGTTCGGGTAAGATGTCTACCCCGTTTAACTCCTTCGGGTCGACGAATCTAATTTTTAGTGGAGTCCTGTGTCGACCGGACAGAGTCCCTAGATTTCGGGGTCGTTAAGACTCCCCACTCCTGGTCTCCACCCCTTTTCCTGTAACCCCTAAGTAGGATTGTTCGACACGGGACCCTTGTCTCCTGACGTCCCCAGAGACAGCGGGAGGTGAGGGTGGGAGTGGGTGGGGGGTCGTGAGTGATCAGTGGTCCCACCTTATAAAATCGTGGATATCTTTTTGGCGGTGTCTGCCGGCACCGTCGACAACGATTCCTCTGCGAGGGTTTTATCGGGGGGAGGCGGTTGGAAAGGGCGACGACGAGGACGACACCCCTCCCCTCCTCCGGTCCGTCTCTCCCCCACCGTGTGCTCAGGACCGGGATCCAAGTGAGTGGATGGGAAACGGGGGTCACGGGTGTGACCAGTTTCTGGGCCCGTTCGAGTTCTGGACCTGTCGGTGTCCAGACGTCACTCCCGTTCTCGTTCGTCCTACGGACACCAGAGTCGGTGTCAGGAATCGATCCTCTTCCAGTGGGTCTACTTCCCTCTACCCTGTCTTTCTCAGGGACGTGGGTCCTGGGGGTCGTGTGACCGTGTTAGTGTCTGGAGTGTCAAAGTGTGTGGGTGAACACGTGTGGTGTTCATGTTTTGGGTGTTTACAGGTGGATTTATACGTATATGTCGTAGTTTCTGTGTTTATCTACGTACCCATTTGTGTATACGGTGTTTATATGTTGTGTGTGGACGTTCGTGTATGGTGTGTGCCCTTAATACACACATTTACATACACACACTCAAACACACATCCCAAGTACACACATACACACACTCACACCCCAACATACACATGCCGGGCACGTGTGTACACATACACACATATACACCAAAATATATAGCCTCACAGCACATGAATACCCAACTGTCCAAACACGCCTGGCATGAGACGTTCAAGGGCACTGAGGATTGTAGTCCTGGGTTCTGTTCCGGGACCTCAAACGTTCTGGAACCTCCAGATGTCTTCCTGTAGTGGAGAACCCCTGTGATCCAGCCACAGGGTGGAAGATTAGGAGGGTGGGTGGGGGGTGATGTCTCTGTGAACCCCTTTAAATGGACAGTCTGGGGACCAAAGGATCCCTGGTATCTGGGAGAGATCTCAGAGCCCATTTCTTAGGAAGCAGGAAATGGGGGCAGGGAACTCTCACCTGCAGACTGGAAATCTCCGGGCATGGAGAATTCCGGGCCCCAACTTCACGTGCAGCTGGCTGTCACCCAGGCTGTGGTTGGGGCTGGGGTGATGATAAGCAGAAGGCAGTAGGTTAGCGATGGTCATGGTCCTTGACACACGCAAAGCACTTCAGAGTTTATAACACCTTTACACCCCTTATTTCACATACTTGGTAGCAGCTATGCTGAAGTGGTGATATTGTCCCCATCTCCGAGACCCAGACGAGAGAGGGGACCACAGAGCAGGTCACTGGCAGAGTCAGAACCAGACCCCAAGGAGATGCCGGCACACAGCCCTATGTGCCATCCATTTGGCTGCCAGACACAAGCTGGAAAGCAGGTCACCAGGGTGCCGCTCTTGGCTTTGCCCCTAATTTGCTCTATGATATAGGGGAGTAGTCAAGCCCTCCATCTCCCCACCTGGAAAGCCGAGAAGGAATCCCTAGGGATGGATGAGTTCAAGCAGCAGTTTATGGCCACGGCCAGGGCTGGGGAATGGAGCTTGCCGGATGCCCTCGGAATGCCAGCGCAAGGACAAAGGGCGCGGAGTCTCTCCCCTCCGCCCTTGGCCAGCCGCCCTCTCCCTCCAGCCTCGCTCCGTGGCTCCCGTTCCGTGATCCGGGCTCCGGGGCTTCGGTGGCGCCTCGTTCCTCGGGAGACGCGGCGGGAGCGGCTTGCGGTTGCCTTGGGAACCTCGCCCAGGCTCTGGTGCGCGGTGCACGACTCCCGGCTCAGAGCGCTTTGCCTGCGCTGCGCGCGGAGATTGGCCTTAGGACTCTCCGAAAGACACCTGTCGCCAGCGGCGAAGGAAGGGGGCATCGCGGCCAGGGTTGATTTCTTTCACTTTTACTTTAGGTGTAATTAACAAACGGTAATACATGCATCTCAAGTGTACAGCTCAAAGTATTTTTTACATGTGTTAAAAACCCATGTAACCATCACTCGGATCTAGATACAGAACACTTCCAGCGCCCCAGAAGGCATCCTCGGGCGAGAGGTTACCAATAATAATCTTTTTTGCAC
The DNA here is from genome assembly GCA_006410635.1 of Cephalophus harveyi. Taxonomy (NCBI): domain Eukaryota; kingdom Metazoa; phylum Chordata; class Mammalia; order Artiodactyla; family Bovidae; genus Cephalophus; species Cephalophus harveyi. Next base: position 44,407 of record SJYT01016312.1, on the reverse strand, counting down.
TTCTCGGGGAATAAACCAGAAAAGGACTGATCGCTTCCCGAGGACACGACATTTCTGTGTTTTCTCCCAGCTCTGCTTTGTTTCGCTGGGCTTCGGTGTCCTGTTAACGGGACCCGGGGCTGCCGTTTGTTGCGTGGTTTATTTCTTGCAAAGCGCTTTAGAGACCTAGCTGACTTTGACCCTGATGTTTACCCTCTGAAGTCAGTACTTGGTTTACACTCAAATGACCGATGAGAACACTACGACTTGGAGAAATGAAACAAACTGCCCAAATTCAGACAGCTCATAAATAGCAGAGCTTGAAAAATCTTAGTTCCCCCACCGGGGATTGAGCTTACCAGCCTACAAGGCTGGTAGACTACAGTACATGGGTTCGCAAAGAGTCGAACACGACTGAGCGCCTTTACTTTCACTTTCTTTCACTTTAAAAGGTCAATGAATGGGTTGGGGCAGGGCGTGGGAAGAGACAGAGGGGATGGGTCTTTCCCGGAGGTCAAGTGGTTAAGACTCCATGCTTTCACTGCAGAGTGCGACAAATAAAATAAGCTGGGCAAGTCAGTGGTATCAGGCACGTCTGCACCTTTGCACCTGTAGTTCTTTCTACTTGGGACTGTACGCTCTTCCCCCTGGCTTTGTCCTGAAGGCAAGCTCCTACTCATCCTTCAGAGCCCACTCTGGCATTCTTTGAAAGCCTTCCTAACTGCAGTTCTGCCTCCTGACTCCCCCCAGCCCAGGGTAATTACTCTCTCCTCTGCACCATATCCAGCCCTTGCACAGGTACCTGTCCCCCACGGCGCCCCAGGGGCTCCTTAGGTCTACACCTACAACAGCTGGCAAGCCACCTGGCACACAGCGGGTCTTCAATAAATGTGCTTGGGACTGAAAGTGGAGGAGAGGCTTTGAAAACTTGGTATCCCGCCCTGTAAAAATGGGGCGCACACTAGTTCCTACAGAGCATCACTCAAAATACATTGAGCAGAGTGGGAAGGGGGGAACTTCCGAAACACCTGCCTGGGAAAAGCTCCTTCTTTCCACAGCGGGTGGAGGAGCGTCCACTCGTTGCCAAGAACAGAAAAAGCCATAGTGGCCCCCAGGAACTCAAAGAGAGTCCCAGGAGCCCAGACCCATAGTTTCCTCTTCTTTCCAGGGTCCTGCACAGCCAGAGGCAGCTGATTAGGAAGCTAGGCGTCCTCATGATTGTGATTTTCACCTTACTTCCACATAGAATTTGAGGCAGTTGGCAGGATATTCAATATAGTGGTGCAATGTAACAAAAGTCTAGGGCCAGGAAGGAGAAAAAAATCTGTATATACATTTTTCCCTCTATCATTGAACAACTCCCCCTTTCTCTCTCCCATAAATCTGACTTTGAAAGCATACAATCTGCTTTCTTCATGAGGTAAAAAGAATCCTTATCCTTTGAACTGAAGGAAATTTCCCTCTTGGCTTCCCCTCCATTTCATTCCTAGAGCAGACAAATTTCAGGTGTCAGGAAAAGTGAGGCTTAGAGGGGGGAGGGACTTGTCAGGAACCCCCCAGCATCCGGGAGAGATAGGTCTGATGGTGCAGGTGGTCGGAGTGCCGGCATGGGCTAGAAACAGAGGGGGTAAAATGAGGAGGGGGTTTTCCCTGCGCTTCATGAGGAGCTTTGAAAAATGCTCCACCTTGAAGATGGGGTAGGTATGAAAAAGGTGGGGCCGATTACTAAGGCCAGAGTGATAGAACCTTGGGGAGAAGAGGTCTATGTGACCTGTGGGAGCAAGAGACAAGTTTGAGACTCAGTTTTCTCATCTGTAAAATGGGAGTGATGAGCTCCCTGCCCTGAGACATAGGGAGTATCAGTTTCATAGGGAAACTGGGAAGACTAGCTGTAAGGAGTACCAAGTAACCAGTTAGCAACACTTCTTCCTCTTCTTCTTTTTAATATTTTATTTTATTTATTTGGTTGTGCTGAGTTTTAGTTGCGGCATGTGAGATCTAGAACCCAGACCAGGGATGGAACCCAGGCTCCCTGCACTGGGAGCGTGGAGCCTTAGCTACTGGACCACCAGGGAACCCCCAGTCAGCAAGACGTCTATCTTCATTATCCTCATTAACAGATGGGAAAGTGAAGGCCCAAGGAGGAGACCTGGCAGGCTCAAGGCCACGGTGGCAGGCCCAGGACAAGCCCTTGGCCCTGGGGCCACCCAGCCTGAGTTCTTCTCCTTCCACCACCATGATCGTCCCTCCTCAGACTTCCTCTGGCCGGGGCCAGTTCCCCTGTGGTCCCCCTGGAGAAAGAGAGGAGGATTCGAGCCCATTCCAGCCCCCACTGGCAGTTGGGGCTGCTTCTCAGGAGGACAGATGTTTCACCAAATGGCAAATGCACGTGCTTTTCCCTGGCTTGGGGAGGAGGTGGGCGCCTAGGAGGAGATGCCAGCTGGTTGGGCAGAGAGAACTGTAGCCACACCTGAGGGATTTAAATAGCCGCCGCCTTCTCTGGGGCGGGGAGGCATCTGGGCAGGGTTGGGGGGAGCAGGGAACACAGCAGCCCATTCAGAACCCGCCACAGCCCTGGGATGAGTGCCTGGTTCTTCCTCCCACAGGAACTTGGACCACACAGCTCATTTTGCTGGGTCTCGATAGCCTTTACCTGCAAAGCGAGGCTTTAAAACCTGCTTCAGAAGGTGACTGTTGGGGCCAAACTGAGAGAACCTAATATGCCTGACCCATGCCTGGTACCCAGTACCCAGTAGGTGCTCAATACTTGATGGTTATCCTCACTAGGGCAGGAGTTCCCACAGAGCATCCTTGACAAATGGGCACCCCCACCCCACCCTGCTTACTTACCTCTCGTGACAGGGGGCTCATCATCTCCCATGACAACCCACAGTGTAATGTAATGATTTAATTGCGTGAACACTGGAATCAGACTGTGTGTGGGAATCCAGGCGCCACTATTTAGTGTCTGTGTGATGTTAAGTAAATTGCTTAACCTCTCTGTGCCTCAGTGTTCTGGGTGTAGAATGAGAATTATAGTACCTCCTTCTTAGTTTTGCTTAGATAGATGCTTCTCGAAATTTTGTGTGCACACACATCACCCAGGGATGCTGTTTAACAGCAGATTCTGATTCAGTGGGTCTGAGGTGGGGCCGGAGATTCCGCAGTCCCAACAGGCAATACAGATGCTGCTGGTCCTTGGACCACATTCTGAGTCTCAAAGGACTGCCATGCCCTGGAGGCATGGTGAAGGGGCCACTGGAGAGTCACAAGTAGCGGAGTGATCGATTTAATCAGAGCAGAGCCTCTCGGGCTGTCTGTGATGGGGGAGGGGCAGAGAGGAAGTCAGTAATTTAGGGAGAAGTCGAGGTCCTGAGCAGGAAAATGGGCTACAGGGGTCAAAAGTGGGGAGCACATGTGATCCACTACTACAGATGCAGAGACCAAGGCCCAGAGAGGGTGGCCGGTCTGCTCAGGCCACACAGCACTGACAGGACTCCTCCCCTCCCTTGGTCCTTCACCCTTCACCCTCCAAACTTGCTGGCCCACCGCCCTCTGGAGTCTCTCCTGGCCTGTGCTCCTGTTTGACTCTTGTCAAGAAGAGGGAGATGCTAGTAAGGATCCTGCATCTCTCTGACAGACCTGACCTCTTCCATGCTCACGGTCATCCCATTTTACAGATGAAACAACTGAGGCCAAGAGAAGGAAAGTCTCTCAGCACCCTGGCTGGAACCGAGGCCCACCTGACTCCCAACCAGAGAGTCTTTGGTTACTGTTGTCCAACAGGTCAGGTCAGGACAAGTTGCCTCCTGAAACGAACAGGTGAGAAGAAGGGGAAACGCTTCAGTTCTTCTCCCCACGGGAGGAAGGAAGGAGTTCAAACCCCCTATGATGACCATAGCAGTGGGTCACCTGTTTCTAGGGGCTTCCAACCTGCTAAGCCCATGCCAAGCAGTGCACGCGGGACCCCACTTCACCCCAGAACGGGTCTTCTGAGCTCCGTGTACCGATGAGGGAACCAAGGCAGAAAGAGGGGCCCAGTGGCTCGCCCACGGTCACCCTCGGTTCCAAGCAGGGGAGGCAGGGGCCCGGACTCGGGGACCCCTCTCAGGGGTGTTGGCGGGGTGGGACCACCCCTGTCCACGGCAGGCACCCCGTGGACACAGAGCGGCCCGGGGCGGCAGTCGGCGAGCCCAGGCCGGAAGACCCCCGGCCCGCGGGACGGCCCGCCCCGGGAGCCGAGGCGCTGGGCTGGGCCGGGAGGCGGGATCTCGGGCGGCGGCGCTTCCTGGCTCCCTGGCACGGCCGCCGGCCCGGCCACGTCACCGCCCGGCCAAGAGCGCGCTGGCGGAGTGGCCGCGCCCGGACGGGAGCGCGGAGCTCGGGGGCGCAGGACCCACAGGCCGGGGCCGGGGCCGGGGCCGGGGACGTGGCAGCCGCCTCGCCCGCCAGAAAAGTTTCCCAGGAGTTGGCTGCGCGCGGGCCGGACCATGAATGTGTTTCGGATCCTCGGCGACCTGAGCCATCTCCTGGCCATGATCTTGCTTCTGGGGAAGATTTGGAGGTCCAAGTGCTGCGCGGGTGAGGGCACGCGTCCCGGGCGGGAGATGGGGACCGGGGGCAGAGGAGCGGGGCAGCCCCACGCCCCTGCTGCGAGGCTGGAGGGGAAGAGGCTCCTGAATGTCTCTGCAGGGTGGGGACTTCGGCTTAGGGGTGCTTGAAACTGTCTTCGCACAAATTAGCTTCCAAAGAAAATGTACAATTGTACCGTAACAGAGGAAACGGTCCCGTGGAGGTAACGGAGGATTGCCTCCCTCCCTCCCCCAACACTTGGCACGGCCAATGGTGGTTGGAAGAGGGGATAGAGAGGAGGTGACACCCCTTTTGCTGCCCAGGAGCAGCACCGCTTGGGGCCCATTGTGCCCTCTACCCTCACTCAGGCCGGAGGTGGAGAATGGGAGGTGGGGGCGAAGGAGGTGAACACACAGGAAGTGGCTCCAGACTCTCAGGGTCTTCTCTTGCCCTGCCCCTCCCCCTCTCCCCTCTCCCCTGCCCCCTGCCAGACATCCCCCTATCCCACCCCCACCCCCCAGCTGGGCCCTCTTTCTTTGTGATGTGGCAGGAGAGGCATCAGCTAGGCTCATGTGGGCACAGAGCTGCCCATGAGCAGAAGCCCAGAGAGGGTGGGAGGGGGTCCCCCTTTTGCCCAGCAGTCTGGCGGCCCCGCCAGGGGGTCAGAGACGTCTCAGGGCTGGATCGGTGGTGGCCAAATAGACCCAGTGCATTAAGAGCTGCCCCAGCGGCCTGCAGCCATCTTTGTCCACTGGTGTCCTGGAGGTGCCTGCCCTGTGCTTGGCGCTGGGGTGAGGGCCTACAGAGAAGGGCACGGACTCCTCGTGGGGGCCAGCGAGGCAGGGAGTGGACCCCTGAAGGCTTCATGGAGGGAGCAGCTCTGTGCTGCTCTGTCCTAGAAGACAGGCAGCGGGTCACACAGGAAGGGTTTGTGGTGTCAGAGACGGCAGGCAGGATATGTCCTGGAAACGGGAAGCAGCCTGTCTTCAGGGTGGTCCTGGGGGAGACCAGTCCACGGGCGTAGGAGGTTGATCGGATGTGAAAGGGCCTTGTCTGACGGGCTAGGGAGTTGGGACTGGGAGCCAAGGAACGTTTGGAGCAGGGGAGGGGGCTTGTAAGGGGACTCTGGAAGCTGTGGGAGAGGCTGAGAGAGCAGCATCGAAGCAGGAGGGAAGGGGTTGGGGGTAAGAGGTGGGTGCTGTGAGCGTCATTGCAGTGGGGCTGGAGGCCTTTTGGGTTTGGGGTCTCCAGGGAGACAGGCACTCACAGGTTGGTTCTCGGGTTCCCACTTAGGGGAAGTGGGCCAGGAATGCTGAGAGAGGCTCCAGTGAGGGGCAGAATCTAGCCTGGACCTGTCCCTGCGGGGAAGTGTCCTGGACAGGGTGAGCCACCGTGACCAGGAGAGGGCGCTGTTCCCCACCTGCTCTGCCAGGCACCTGGGATAGAAGCCGGCCACACAGGCAGAGATCCTGGCCTGGTGGGGCTGAATTTAGAGGTGGGAGGCCGTCAGCCAGGAACGGTGGTAGCAACCAACTAAATTATATGGTTTGTCAGAGATGCTGCGTGGCTAAGTGGTAAAGAATCTGTCTGCAATGCAGGAGATCTCAGAGTCGGGAAGATCCCCTAGAGAAGGAAATGGCAACCCACTCCAGTATTCCTGCCTGGAGAATCCCATGGACAGAGGAGCCTGGTGGACTACAGTTCATGGGGTCACAAAGAGTCGGACATGACTGAGCGACTAAACAACAGCAATGGGAAAAGCAAAGGGCGGATGAGCGGGAGGGCCCTTGTGTGTGTGGAGAGGGATCAGCACAGGTCTGGTTGGGAACAGAGGAGGTGAGCGCCTCCCCCAGGAGCAGGCCTGGGTGACACCCCAGCGACCCAGCCCCAAAGGCAGGAGACTGGCGCTCCATTTGCACTCTGCCGCTGACTCCTTGTGTGACCTGGGGCCTCAGTTTTATCTGTCAAAGGGTAGGAGGTCTGCACCTGGTCAGTGGGTCCCCCAAGGGACTCTGGCCAGGTCCAGGCTCCTGTTCTCCTCTCCGTCCTGAGTTCTCTGTGTGTGGCTTGCTTTGGTGGAAATTATTCATTGGTTTTTAAGGAGTGTGGAAAACCAATGTACTGAAGACCACCAGCGTTCCCGAAACACTAGGGAAAATGTGAGTGAAGCCCAGGGGCCTGGCAGGCTGGAGATGGAAAGAGGGGAGGAGTGGAAAGAAGCTATGTGGGGGATAGCCTTGTGTCGCCCACTAGAGCCTCCTACTGGACCCTCCTGAATGGGGTTGAGGCCCCCCGCACCAGCCAGACCTAAGTGCGGGCTCTGGGAGGTGGTATAGACAGTCCCAGCGCGACCCGGCCCAGTTACTGCCTCCTGGACTCCATCCCCTCCCCTAGAGGGCTCCTTCCCCTGCAGCCAGGCCCCCTGCCAACCCCCCAAGAAGACACTTGTATTCCACATTGAATCCTAGTTAGGCCTCACGTCAGTGCATTTTACAGATGCCAAGTGTGATCAGGCTTGCCATGCTGGTAGGAAAACTGGTACATGGACCCAGAGCCCTCGAAAATGTGAGGGGCTTCAGCAGTGTTCATCCTCAGGCATTAAAATTGTACCCCCCCTTCCCCAGAATGAATGTCTCCCACCAGAGGGATCATTAGAAAAGATACCAATCAGGTGTACAAAGGAGTCAAACCCTGAATCTGGTAATGTCACTTCTGGGTGTCCAGCTACCCAATCAACCCATCACCTTTAGAGTGAAGTCCAGAGATGAGGGGACAAAGGTGAAAGAGACTCAAGGATGGCTCTTGGTTTTCTGGCTTCAACGTGGAGGGAATGGTGGTGGCATTTATGAAGGACGGAAAACAGGAGAAGGGGGGGATTCAGGGGGAGATGGTGGGCTCCGCCAGGCAGAAATATGTAGATCAGAGAACCAAGGAGAGTCTGGAGCTGGAGGGTCCCTCATGTGTGGGATGGGATGAAGGGACAGAGGGAGAAGAGAGCTCACCCTCTGAGGATTAGGGTTTGAGGAGGACAGGAGCAGCCAGGGGAGGTGAGAAGCTGGCAGTGTGGGCAGTGGCAGAAACCTGGAGAAGGGTGTGGTTGGAACAGATGGAGTGCCCCACTGACTCTTGAAGAGTTGGGTGAGTGAGGACAGAGTTGATGTTTGGATGCAGAAACATGGATATCATGGACCATAGGATTGGGTTGGTGATGGATCCAGACTGCTGTGGGTTTAACGGGGCGAGAGAAACAGGAAGCAGGGCAGCCGCTCGCTTCACCCTGGAACCACCTCCATGACCATGTATCAAAAGTGGCCAAAAGTTGACCAAGGAGCATGATGGCTAATTGCAGCCTGGAATCCTGGATCGGCATCTGGAACAGGAAAAGGGCATCAGTGGGCAAACGTGAAATCTGAATAAAGTCTGGAGATTTAGTCAACGATGCTCTGTGCTGTGCTTAGTCACTCAGTCGTGTCCAACTCTTTGCGACCCTATGGACTGCAGCCCGCCAGGCTCCTCTGTCCATGGGGATTCTCCATGCAGGAATGCTGGAGTGGGTTGCCATGCTCTCCCCCAGGGGATCTTCCCAACCCAGGGGTTGAACCCAGGTCTCCCACATTGCAGGCAGATTCTTTACCATCTGAGCCACCAGAGAAGCCCAAGAATATGGGAGGGGGTAGTCTGTCCCTTCTCCAAGGGATCTTTCTGACCCAGGAATCGAAAGGGTCTCCTGCATTGAAGGTGAATCTTTTACCAACTGAGCTACCCAGCGCACTCTTGGGAGCTATCCACCCCAATAGTGCTCTACTGATGTCAGTTTCTTAGTTTTGGCAAATGTTCAGTTAGAATAGGAAACAGGAGTCCAGAATGACGGTGGCTAAAAGATAAGGAAGGGAAAAGTCCGCAAAAATAGAACAAAGGAAGGTCCGAGGACCAGAGTGAGGACCTCAGGTAGAACAAACAGCACTCCTGGCTGGCCCAGTTTACACAGGGTAGGCCCAGGGGAGATAAACATATAAAAGGAGGAGCCAAGGGCCGGGGTCTCTCTCCCTCTCCTGCCTGCTGGGGCGCTCTTCTCCGCATCGTTGGGTCTACGTGCCCTCACACCTGAAGGATGGTTTTTCCTGCTATTTTCTAAATAAAATAGAGCTGTAACACAGAGCTTTAACACTGCTTTGTCTAAGAGCTATAACACGGTCTGTTCGAGACCTGAGAGCTATAACACGGTCTGTCCAAGACCCGAGAGCTGTGACACGCCGATGGCGCTAATGTCCGTCACTCCAATCACTCCGTGACGTGACTCTGTGACAAGACAGAACGGAGGAGCATACGCTCGCCTGACATCATGCAAGGTGTTAACATTAGGGGAAGCCAGGTGAAGGGTGTATGGGGCCTCTCTGTACTGTCTACAACTCTTCTGTAAATCTGAAATTATTTCAAAATAATAAGTTCAAAAAGGCAAGAGACCAAAGCAGATGAGAAAATAGCGTGGTAAGTAGGAACCCAGTTTTGTCCGTTTGAGCGTCCATTGTGTGTTGTGTATGCACATGTGTGTTGTGTGTATGTGTGTGCCAACAAAGATCAGGAAGGTTGTACACACAGGCTTTGTGATTTAGAAGACTGCTGTTTTTAAACTTACATTTCTGTGTGTAGCTCCCCAGGTGGCTCCCGGGTAAAGAATCTGCCTGCCAAGCAGGAGATTCGGCTTGGGTTCAGTCCCAGGGTCAGGAAGATCCCTTGGAGAAGGAAATGGTAGCCCACTCCAGTATTCTTGCCTGGAGGAGACTGGAGGCTACAGCCCATAGAGTCGCCAAGAGTCAGACACAACTTGCGATTAAACGTGTATTACCTGATTTTTGTTTTACAAAGAGTAAAAATAGTTGTAACTTTTATAACTAGAAAAAAAACTTTTTACTCAAAATTTGGAAACATGAAATAGAATGCTCCTCCTGTGCCTTCCTCCACCTGCTGTGGTCTCCCTGGTGAATCAACGCCTCGTAGAGCCGTTCCAAAAAAAAAAAAAAATGGGGCTTTGGGGACCGTCAGTGGAACGATGGAGGTGGAATGAAGAGAAGCCTTGACACCTCTCCTCTCAAGCCCGACTCCCACCACCCCTACACCCTCCCCAGAGCAAGAACTGAGGCAGGCACCTGCAGGGGCCCTGGGAACTCGGTATCCATGTCTTTATTTGGAGACTGGGTGACAGATTACAGTCTGGTGAGAGGAATAGATTCAAGAGATCAACGGGAAGGAGTGTTTCCTAACCCTCGGGGGTGACAGTGACAGGGTGTCACCACTAACCGGGCACTCTAGAGGCCTTTCCAGCTCAGGCTCTGGGCTTCTGGAGTGTGTGTGAGCCTGGGAGCCTGTATTCTTATTGTCTCTTGTCCCTATCCAACCGCAGGCATCTCTGGGAAGAGCCAGATCCTTTTTGCGCTCGTCTTTACCACCAGGTACCTGGACCTGTTCACCAACTTCATCTCCATCTACAACACAGTAATGAAGGTGAGGGGGATGGGCAGCCATGGTGGGGGGCCTGCTGAGCACCCCCAGATGGTGAGACAGTTTATGCTTGGGGACTCAGGCTGGGGAACCAGCCAGACCTAGGTCTGATTCCTGGCTTTGCCGTTAGTAGCTATGGGGCCTCGGCTTGGGCAAGGCTTCTGCCCTCTGTGTACCTTGGCTTCCTCCTCTGCAAAATGAAGATCGTTTTACTTGCCTCAGAGGGTTTTGCTGTGAAAATTAAACAAGGTAATACATGTAAATATACAATAGCTATCATATATTAAAAACTCAATAAAAACTATTACAGTGGTTAAAAAATAAGCAAAAAAGGAAACACGATGCTGTGAGCTTTCAGAGAGCTTATTGGTCCATTTATCTGACAAATATTTATTGAGCACCTACTGTGAGCTAAGAGGGCTTCCCAGGTAGTGAGAAATCCTCCTGTCAGTGCAGGAGACACAAGAAATACAGGTTCAATGTCTGGTTCAATCTCTGATCTCCAGGAAGATCCCCTGGAGTTAGAATCCCATGAACAGAGGAGCCTGGTGGGCTACAATCCACAGGGTAAAAGAGCACCCAGCTGAGCAACTGCGCATGCATGTGAGCTAGGAATCTGAAGGAGAAATACAAGACACCCGTACTCATGGAACCTACAATATAACTGGGGAGACAGATAATGAAACAAGTAAGAAAAACTGGCTAGAGAGAAGGCTATGCAAATAATTAAAATGTGATGCTGTTTTCTTTTAATTATAAAGACAAAAGTTTTAAAAGCAGAGTTACATGATAAAGAATGGCTAGAAAGCTATTTAGAAAAGACCCTGATGCTGGGAAAGATTGAGGGCAGGAGGAGAAGAGGCTGACAGAGGATGGGATGGTTGGATGGCATCACTGACTCGATGGACATGAGTTTGAGCAAGCTCCGGGAGTTGGTGATGGACAGGGAAGCCTGGCGTGCTGCAGTCCATGGGGTCACAGAGTTGGACACGACTGAGTGACTGCACTGAGGGAGCTATTTAGAGAGTGTGGTCAAGAAGGGCCTCTAACAAAGAGGGGATGTGTAAACTGAGATTTGAATGACACAGGAAACAAAGCTCAGAGGAAGACATTTCCAAGCAGAAGGAATAGCTGGTGCAAAGACCCCCCAAGACAGGAACAAGCTTGATGTATTCAAAGGGCAGACAGAAGGCAGACTCAGTGGGAGATCAGCAGGCGAGGGCTGCCTGCTGGTGGTGGGGATGCCCACAGAGGGCTGGGTGAGGGCAGATGGTGCAGGTGAACCATTTGGATTCTGTTTGCAGTGGGAAGCTGTTGAAGTTTGGTCCTATTTTACAAAAGGAGAAGCTGAACATCTTTCAGCCCTGGGTCCTAGCTGTGAGGTTGTGTTGGAGTGAGACATTTTCTGAGGCTTTAACCAATCGTCCAACACAATTGAGTGGAAAGAGCCCAGATTTCAGAGTCAGTAAAATGGGATGTAACTGGATGCTGGTAGCAGAGATGTGGGTTATTTTAATAAGGTTAGGATTTATTTTTACCTCACTCATAAAACAAAATCTGGAAGTGGGTAGTCTAAGCCTGGAATGGCAGCTCCTGTTAACTTTCTGCTCTGCCAGCTTTAGTGTGACCAGTACTTAAGTCTGTTACCCATGCAGTTGCTCAGAAGGGCCCTATGCTTGGTTTAATGCTTTGCTGTTGCCATTTTGAAATTCTTGTTTTTTAACAAGAAGCCCTGAAAATGATATAGCTAGCCTGAATGTGATATCTATCCTTAAGGTTGCCTCAGGGTCACACAATAGGTACTAGAGCTCCTACCATCACATCGCATTCGGGATAGGAAGGAGGAGGAAGGGGAAAAAGAGCAATAGGGTGCCTGCCAGCCAGGTAAGCCCTTTTCATAGAGCTTTCCCGTGACTACCATCTGCATGTCACTGACCATCCTTATCTGCAAAGGAGGCTGGAATATGTAGGTTTTAGTTGGGCACATTGTCTAATAGGAGTGCTGTTTTTAAGGTAAAAAAGCTACATGGGTGGAATCCTAACTATCTTGCCGGGCTATTGTGAAGATAACATGGGAATCTATGTAATATACCTAGCTCCCAGAAGATATTTAACTAAAAGTGAGTTCTCTTTCTCCGTATCAGAGATGTCCTTTTGGGATTCTGGGCATCTTGTTCCTAGAATTGGTAGAATGGAGGATGCTCTTACTTGTGGTGTGTTGAACTCAGTGTGAACTTCAATCTGAGGTACTGAAATCACTGTTTAGGTCAATCCAACACAGAAGTAGCAAACACTGCCTGCTTAGTTAATTTCTCTTCCCAAGGGTTTGACTTGGGCAGTCCTGGCGAGAACTGTAGACCCAGCCCTTGCATTGGCTGAATGAGGTCTAGTCTTCAAAGAGGCCAGTTTCCAAATGTGTGAAATGAAGAAGTGATCTCTATTTCATTGATTCATTCACTCATCCCAGCATTTGTCTGAGGCCCTGAGTTAGATTCAGAGGCAGACAGGGCATGGACCCGCTTAGGGAATCTCCTCTCCAAGGGGAGACAGGCTGGTCCACAGACATTTACAGAACATATGATCACAAGCAGCAATCAGTCTTGTTACACGGGGGTATGGTGACACAGTACGTGCACCTCGTTGTCGTGAGAAAAAGGCTTTGAGGAAATAACCTGAGTTTTGAAGTGCAAACACTTTTCTAGGCCAGTGTGGTCCTGGACCACCAACAGCAGTACCCCAAAGAACGTGCTAGAAATGCAAAATTCTCAGGCCTACTCAGACCCACTAAGTGAAACGCCCCTGCCCCTGGGGGTAGGGCAGGGGCAGCCCTCTATATTTTGATGAACATTCAGGTTTGAGAATCTCTGGCCTAGGTTAGAGGCCAATTATAAAACCATTATATGCTGGAGGACAGCTACTCTAGTTAGGAAAAGAGTACTTTTCTGAAGGATTATCACCTGATTCAAGGAATTTTAGTCTTTGTGGAAGTATGCTCTCAATTCACTGATGCAGACCCAAGAACTTGAGGCTTTAAACGAGCCCTGGAATGCTACTGCTAAATCACTCGACAAAGACCAGTTCTCTTTTTTTTTTTTTGCCTAATGCTCCACAGGGAGGGGACACCTGGGCACCTCTGGGTCATCATGGTAGCACTATCAGTCCCAGTTAGAAGCATGGAGTCACTTAACAAAAAGACCATTAGCTTCGGATTCAATTCAGAAATTGCAAACATACTTTACCTTTTCCAACTGAAGTCAGAATACTCACCCTCAGGTTTGGTAGGTCCCAACTCAGGCAACAGTACGTGAACCATGAACTTCCAGATGTTCAAACTGGATTAAGAAAAGGCAGAGGAACCAGAGATCAAATTGCTAACATCTGTAGGATCATTGAAAAAGCAAGAGAGTTCCAGGAAAACACCTACTTCTGCTTTATTGACTATGCCAAAGCCTTTGACTGTGTGGATCACAACAAACTGTGGAAAATTCAAGAGATGGGAATACCAGACCACCTGACCTGCCTCCTGAGAAATCTGTATGCAAGTCGAGAAACAACAATTAGAACTGGATATGAAACACCAGACTGGTTCCAAATGGGAAAGGAGTATGTCAAGGCTATATATTGTCACCCTGCTTATTTAACTTATATGCAGAGTACATCATGCAAAATGCCAGGCTGGATGAAGCACAAGCTGGAATCAAGATTGCTGGGAGAACTATCAATAACCTCAGATATGCAGATGACACCATCCTTAATGGCAGAACTAAAGAGCCTCTTGATGAAAGTGAAAGAGGAGAGTGAAAAAGTTGGCTTAAAACTCAGCATTCAGAAAACTAAGATCATGGCATCCGGTTCCATCACTTCATGGCAAATAGAAGGGGAAACAATGGAAACAATAAGACACTTTATTTTTTTGGGCTCCAAAATCACTGCAGATGGTGACTGCAACCATGAAATTAAAAGACGCTTGCTCCTTGGAAGAAAAGTTATGACCAACCTAGACAGCATATTAAAAAGCAGAGACATTACTTTGCCAACAAAGGTCCGTCTAGTCAAAGTTATGGTTTTTCCAGTAGTCATATACGGATGTGACAGTTGGACTGTAAAGAAAGCCGAGTGCCCAAGAATTGATGCTTTTGAACTATGGTGTTGGAGAAGACTCGAGAGTCCCCAGCAAGGCGATCCAACCAGTCCATCCTAAAGGAAATCAGTCCTGAATATTCATTGAAGGACTGATGCTGAAGCTGAAACTCCAATACTTTGGCCATCTGATGCAAAGAACTGACTCATTGGAAAAGACCCTGATGATGGGAAAGATTGAAGGTGGGAGAAGGGGACGACAGAGGATGAGAGGGTTAGATGGCATCACCGACTCAATGGACATGAGTTTGAGTAAACTCCGGGAGCTGGTGATGGACAGGGAGGCCTGGCTTGCTGCAGTCCATGGGGTCACAAAGTCAGACACGACTGAGCAACTGAACTGAATTTAGGGTAACTTTGAAGCCCCAAAAGTAGGTTGAAAAATGACTCCGTTGATTCCCATGTGTCTGTCTCCCTTTTCAGATGGTTTTTCTCCTCTGTGCCTATGTCACAGTGTACATGATCTATGGGAAATTTCGGAAAACGTTTGACAGTGAGAATGACACATTCCGCCTGGAGTTTCTTCTGGTCCCTGTCGTTGGCCTTTCCTTCCTTGAGAACTACAGTTTCACTCCTCTGGAGGTAAGGGAAGGAACCCAGAGTACTCATTTCCAAAGGTAAACACATTCCCTAAAACCCTCACCTTGGTAATATCAGGGCTAGCTTTCTACAACTGTGGCCATTATTTGTTATTTTAGAAATTACCAATAAGCTATCCACAGTGCTCTTCTTAAAAATAGGCATGTCTAAGTAGTCATGTTCATAAACAAAACAGGCATCACAGTACCAGGTAAGGCTGAAACCCTCTGTTCAACAGGTGATTAATGGATACTAAAGCACAGTCCAGACCGTTTTCAACTCAGTAGGTCTGGCCTGACTCAATAATCTGTGGGGCAATAAGCATCTGAGGGGATTCTGATGGTGATGTTCGTGGCTTGTATTTGAGAAACCATAGCCTCAATTAAGGCGAGTTTATATGATAGAATTCTGCCAACAATTAAAAATTGTTCCATAGCAACTTTCATACTGTTCTGGAAAAAGCAGTACACTTAAATCTTTTAAAATATTTTACTTTCAAAGAAAGGGGTTGAATGATACACTGATGAAAACACTTAAAAATTTCAAGAACATGATTCTGGGAGTTACCCGACCATCTGATGGTTGGGTTTCCAGGCTTTCACTGCCTGTGGCCTTGGTTCAATCTCTGGTCCTGCAAGCTGTGTGGAGTGGCTATTAATAAAACCTGAAAAAAGTGTGAAACAGTTCTCTTGCTTCACTATATTCTCACCAATAAATTGTTTTGGTAACTAAAGGTGGCCCCTTCTTGATCAGCCTCCTCTGGATCCTTCTCTTTGGCTCAGATCCTCTGGACTTTCTCCATCTACCTGGAATCAGTGGCCATCCTGCCCCAGCTCTTCATGATCAGCAAGACTGGCGAGGCTGAGACCATTACTACTCATTACCTGTTCTTTCTTGGGCTATACCGAGCCCTCTACCTGGCTAACTGGATCAGGCGATACCAGACTGAGAATTTCTATGACCAAATTGCGGTGGTGTCTGGGGTAGTACAGACCATCTTCTACTGTGACTTCTTCTACTTGTACGTGACCAAAGGTAGGTGCTGGGAGAACAGCGTTACTGGCGCCGGCTCAGGATTAATGATCCACTCAGTACTCGAAGGGATATGAAGTGAACACAGGAAAGTCTGTGCGTTTCATGGTGCTTACGTTCTAACACAGAAGACAAACGTTCTCAGGAATCTAAGCGCTATGAAAAAATATAGACCAATAATCCTATTTTTATATACAGTGTGCAGGAAGACAGCTGTGAGATGACGTTTGACACTTTGGGTTAGGGCAATAAAGGACAAATATTGATACATTTCTAAGTTTATGTGTAAGCCCCAAGGCAGAAACCAGCCTGGCACGATATAAGACAAAAAGGCTAGTATGGTCAGAGATATCAATCCAGAGTAGGGTCTCAGTAGTCACGGTAAAACATTCACAATGCATTCTAATCACAAATAGCAGCAACTGGGTCCTCTGAAAACCAGTCCACCAACTGCTGTGTAGGATAAAAGGCAGCCAAAGCAGGGAGATATGGGGCAGTTGTAATTGCCCAGGAGGTGGTCATCAGTGGAGAGATGGGGACATTTCTCAGGAGTGTAGCTGATGAAAACCATTGATGTGCTGTGAGATGTGAAACACAATTAAGGACAAGTGCTCGATTCATGGCCTACCAAAAGGGGGGGTGGTGATATGTGCCTAAGGTGGAGTCAGTGTATCTGTAGTTAACCTGCAGTGGGATCTTCCCTTGACTTTTACATCTAAGTGAACACCTGTGAAAAGGGCATTAGATACTAAGATTATACAAAGTTGTAAAGGAGTCCTTTCATGAAAAATTCTAATTTCAGCTTTTCTTCTAGTCCTTAAAGGAAAGAAGTTAAGTCTTCCAATGCCAATTTGAAGGCCATCAGAGATGTTCTACACCCTTAACAAGGACACAGAGCAAACCATCTGATGTGTTCTCCTGGGCGATTTAGACACAACTGACCAAATGTTAAAACTGAAGTCAGAGAAATACTTCATGTGGAATTTAGCAAAGCACTGATCCTTCTATTTTCTCATCACTATCTCCCTTAAATTATAGAGGTAATTAAAACGGGCCAATCATGCAAGTATGGTACACCCTCACAATGGCAACTGAACCATCAAGCAAACTGTAGAATGGATGGAGTCAGCTATTGTTCCCTGGCGAGACTCATGCTAATGGACAGCCAATCCCAATCTGGAAATACACCGTACTGTGTATGAGGCAAAAGCCCCAAATAAGTATACTGTTGTGGTTATACTTTCCAGGTAGGAGACCATCATGTTTAGGGAGTAAAGATAAAAAGGTGTCATCAACAGGTGGGAAATGTTATGAGGAAACACCCCAGGCTTTTTACCTACTAGGTATTGTCTTGATGCTTTGTGACTCAAATTTTCTTCACATTAAGACCAACTAATCCCACCTCCCTTTCACAGTTTTAGGTGCTAAGGTGTCAAGTCAATCAAACATGGTCTTGAAGCAAATAAAAATAAGAGACTGTCATTAGGTTACACCTTTTTTAAGGCAATAAAAACCTCACACCTTATTGTCAACAGTGTTTTATTTATACCTACAAAAGAAACAAGATGGTATCAAAAGGACAATTTACAAACTAAGAATAGTAACATAAGCTCTTAGCATCCTGTGCCTGAACATCACACATCTACAAATCTTTCAAGTCTTAACGCAACAGGAATGTGTTCAGAGACCAGCAAGGACATAAATAGAGAGCACTGATCCCAAGCAAAAGCCACCAACCTTTTAGATGAGAGAAGTCCACACAATGAATTGTTAGGGAGCAATGGGGAGAAGCAGCCCCACAGCTTAATGTAGAACTACCTCCTTCCCCTAGATGAATTTCAGTCATGACTGCAATTATTAGCATCAAATGAGAATTCTTCTGCTCATGTTCTGAAGCAAAGGCAGAACCTGAATCATGAGTGGCAGACACAAAGGCAGAAGACTTCACTCTGGAGCTATATAGGAAAAGCTCAGTAATACTAAGATTTTAGCTGTGCTCAGGCCACAACAGCTTTTGAGTTTGGGGATATGCTGTTATTTTGACTTTATCATAACAATCCCTGGTGGAAAAAGGGAAGCAAACAGACCAAATACTCACTGCTCGTTTGCCCCAAGACCTTTCTCACAAAAGGATGCTTTCAGAGTTACAAGAGAGGACACCCCCATGGTGGCACCTTTGTGTTAAAATCAGATTTTGGTGTATTAAAAAATGTCTACAGCAGACTCAGTGCTGAGACACACTTCTCTCGCAGGGAGACACTTTGGTGTGAAGCACAGAGAAGAGCTGCCGTTGCTTCTCCTGTGCCTACCACCCTCCCTCAGCCTCAACTTCCATGAGGAGGAGAAAGAGAAGTTAGGAAAGAGGAAAGTAGGGGAAAAAAGATGTCAAGTTCTCACATGCATGTATTTCAGCTTATGCTGACAACCTACCTGTATGTTGCATATTCAACCACACTTCTCAGTACCCCTCAGAAACAATCCCTTCTCTCTCCCTGAAGAATTTTAAGAGGAAAACAAAGACCTCAAAGATTTAGATATTTTGATCTTACAAACTAGTAAGCACTCTCAGGCCTAAGCTAAAGAATGCAATGAAGCCTTCCCCCTTAACTACACCATCAACAATACTGATAACACCAATAAAAAATTATCAGTCCCACACTGGACATGAAGAGATTTCTGAGGCTGTCTGATCTCCTTGTCCTCTTTACAGAGAATACAAGAACAGAAATTTCTTTCCAGGCCCATCTGCTATAGGAAGTCTCAGTAAAACAGTTGGTATTACTACAAAAGGGACAATCTCACCTACCTTTCAGGTGGAGGAAAAGGACTTGGGCTTTAGTCTTCTAACTTTGCTTAAGCACTACCTACCTGTAAAAAGCTGAGTGCAAAAGGATGCTGAGGAAAATTTGCATCCTAAAGCTGTTACAAAGCACTGAAGAGAACACAGTATGAAGACAGTAAGAGTTCTTTCTCAATAAACCCTTTAGACCTTCAAGATAACTTGGCCAAAAGGGCTGAGTAGCCAATACAGTTGCTGTTATTCTAGCTCTACAAATACTGGGTTTAAAAAAAAAAAGATCTGCCCACTGACTATATCGTTTATAATTAAACGTAGTTCTTATACTGCAGGTGAATGCATATTTAACCGGTTAATAAATTTCCAGTGAGCATTTCTGTTCATTCTGCTCACAGCAGTTATCTGGTTAGAAAGATGTATTTCAGATGGTCCCTGGTCATGGGGAAGAAAAACAGGCAGCTCCCACCCAGATGCTGAGACACTACATTTAACCACTGCAATAAACATTTGGGTTTTTAAGGATACACTTAAAAAAACCTCTTATCTCAGCAATTTAATTTCTGACAATTAGAAAGTTGTTTCAGTACTTGGGAAAGGGGAAGGCAGAATGTAAAGGAGACAAAGCCAATTAGTATTTTTCTTTAAACTATCAAATGCACTTAAGAAGCAATCAGCCAAAATGACAATGGCAAAGCACGGTCTTAAAAACTCATCAGGCCTAACGAACCTTGTTCCAGCTTGAAAAAGACCAAAGGAAAAAAAAAATACATAAAACGTGTACGGAACTCCCTCTTGGTTTTCTATCCCAGTACGAGAGCAATTTAACGCACAGGCGCCATCTTCTGCAGAGTCCAACCCTCCACCCCCCACCCAAACTCAGGACCAAAAAAAAAAAAAAAGGGGCTCCCACAAAAGGGCCTAATACCTTACTTTTTCTTTTAAGATGAAAAATAGCTCAAATATCCTCAACATGCAAGAAGTTGGGGGGAAAACCTCTTCCAGTCGGCTATACATACATATATATACTTTTACAAAATCTGTTATTACAGACTGGATCATTTTGGCAGGCAGAAGAAACCTGGCAGTGAATCCTAACTAATCTGCATTAAAGACAAATCACAATGGTTGGGGGATAAAATTATAAAAGAGAAAGAAAAAGGGAAGAGAAAAATAGGAAAAGATAGCGTTCCTTTAAATGTAGTTAAGTCTGCACAAGTCACTACCACTTGAGTGGCTTCATTTACGTGAAGGAGGGGGAGGAGGAGGAGGAGGGGGGTATTGGTAGGCAGTCTGCCCCATGTAACCTATCATATTAGTAGCTCCTGGAGGTTGTGCAAACTGCTGTGACATCAGTGGCTGTGGCTGCTGCCCAGACCGGCCTATCCCACTAAACTGCTGGCTAGAGCTCTGTGAACTTCTCCCAGTTGAGGTGGTGCTACTGGCCCCATAAGTGCCAGCGCCATATTCTTGGGCTGTGTAACCACTGGTGCCATAAGCAGCTGCCCCATAGGTGCCTTGACCATAGGTGTATTGGCCTGCTTGTGCTCCAAAGGCAGAATTTGGACTTCCATAGCCACTGCCGTTAGCATAACCGGCTCTATCGGTTTCACCACGATCCCGATAGCTTGCAGAGTCTCTCCGGCCACCATCTTTGACCCCTCGAAGCCTCCGGTCACATTCATCCTGATACATCAAATTGGGATTGTTGGCTGAAGAAGTGGTCCGGTATCGAGAACGGCCGCCTGATGAAGACACAAGAATTTTCAACACCAGATATATGATCCAAACACAACCACATGTAAAAATGTTACTAGATACAAAAGTATTCAATATTCTTTCTTGATCTTTAGCTAAGTCAGCTTCCAAATAACTACTTTAAAAATATATTTGATTCTTTAAGAAGACACCTTCAAAGAATGGTAAACATTAAAGGATATTCAACTTTTCATCTTTTGCCTTTTTTTTTTTTTGAGGATTACCAAGAAACACACTCTTAAAAATGTAGGGAAAATGGTAAGGATGATTTAAAAACAAAAAAGCCCCAAGCAGCTAGGTTCATATGACAACAAAGGAATCCTCTACTAGCGCACACTGGTTCTCAAATGTTACTTTCCAGACATTAATTGCATCAGAGTAATCTCTCAAGCTTTAGGGTTTTGAAAAGTTCAGGTTCCTAGTTCAATTCCAAGCCCACTTAAAAAAGTCTGTACTTTTAAAAACTTCTTAGGGAATCTTGATGTAGAGCTTCAACATATAGTAAGCTGAGGGAAAGGGCCTGAAACACAGATCCTAGCTAGTATATTTCACAACTGTCCAATTCAGATCCAGTAACTTTGCCTATATAACATTACTGATATCTCCATATGGATAACTCAAAACATACTACAACATACTACCTAAGGCTATGACAGTCACGCAGACCTGTCTTACTCAAAAGAGATTACGAACAATTATTAAGCAACGTAACATTAACCTCCACTGGATTAACAAACAAGGCACAATGAACACAAAAAAAAGATACCTTGGCAGTACCTGGAAAACTCCAGGACTTACCCTTACCCCCTCCTCCGCCGCCTCCTCTGTGGTCCACCAGCTGCATCAATTTTGGATTGATAGCCTGATTAGCCTCTTCTAGCACTTTGATCAACTCTCGGGCCTGCTTTAGGTTCCCTGGGGTAAAGAAGGTGTAGGCAGTGCCCTTGTTGGTGCTACGGGCTGTTCGGCCAATACGGTGCACATAATCCTCTGAGCTGTTTGGATAGTCATAGTTGATCACAAACTTGACATCTTCCACATCTTCAAAGCCAACGATGAGTCAGTGTGTAGGTTGATGTAGCAGGGAAAGAGAAGGTAAAGGACATGCCAACAACAGGTGGGAAGCACGAATGCAGATGACAGCAAGAGGAGAGAAGACTAAGTTAGTAACCACTCTGAACAGGAACAAAAAAGACTCATCCCAACAGAGTAAAAGAGGATTAATGATGCTTGGGACATGCAGAGAAAGCATCAGCTGTAAAATCCTAAGGGAATCCCATTCAACCATTCAAACTCCTGCCTCTTTCATGTTTTAACCAACATACTGACAGGAGTTGTACTAAATTCCAGTTCCATCTTTTTTAAAACTGGAATGTTTAAGGTAATACCACCATTAAGCTAAAGGCCAAATCACTTCTACTCTGTTGGGAGAGCCTGGCAAAATCTACCAGTAATATAACAAACTTACCTTTAAACCAGTCACAGAGCAAAATGAAAACAAAAAACAAAGAAAACAAAAACTTCATATACTTTATTACTACATTTACATGGAGACTTAAAGATTTTTAGATTAAGAAATTTTTGCTTCTATTAAAAAAAGACAAAACTGATCAGAGCCAAAGTTAAATACACTTATTTTCCTTTGCAGAAACATCCAAATTATCTTTCTTCTTTCAGTTACCACAAGAGCACATTACACTAAAATTTCACTGTACTACCAAGCCCAGCTCTTGCCAAATGAGTTTTTTCTCTCAACTCAAGGTTACTTCAACTCAGTCCTTACTTCAATTATTAAAGATTATCTACATAACCTAGAAAATCAAATAGCCAAAGAGTGTGGGAAAACATCATGAAACCTTGAGACACAAGTTTAATGTTCTGTCCACTGCTGGGAATTGAATTGAACAACCTCCTAAAGCTTTAAGTATGTAAATGTTAGTGTAATGCTTCCAACTAAATGTATATTTTTACCTAAACAAACAAGTTTAAGAATATAACAAAGAATCCTAATGTTTTTGTGGAAAAAAATCTGCATTTTACAAAGAATATTCAGAAAATATCCTAGATAAAACACAGATTTTTGTGATATAAATAATTAAAAAACATTCTCTGTTTGTTACCAGACCGATGCACACTCCCTCCTCCTTTGGGAAACCGCTGCAGCCGATCCCGTCTCTTTGCCTTTTATTTTTGGCGGCCTCCTTTCGAAAACTCCGCCTTCTGACACGGGACCACTGGAGCGCGGGGAGCATGCATCAAGGGTCCGTGGCAGTGAGAAGTCCCCACACACGCTCGCTCTGTGAACTGGCTTAGATGCTTCTCTGTAGCCCCATTTGGTTGCCAAGCGCCGGAGAACCTGGGTTCGGGTAAAAATTTCAGGTCCTCCAACGCCTCCCCCAAGGATAATTGGGGTGATTGTAGAAAAAAATAATTAATAAAAAAATGTAAGTTACATCCAAAGGGTCAGACTGCATCTATTGCCCAGACTGGATTAATTTCAGGGGAAAGGGGAGATGATTAAAAAAAAAAAAAAAAATTTCAGCTGTTGTTAAAGGGCCTGTGAAGAAAGGGGCATTATGTCTGTTTCTTATTACAATAAAGGCTCCTCAGTCTTTACTGACCCCTAAAGTCCTGAAATCACACCAGAAAGACGAGAAGGCAGTTATCACAGGGGGCAGCGTGAGTCTCCGGCTAGGGTTGATGATGTAACAAAAGGAAAACAAAAATTTACAGGGCCAGGATGGATGTGAGATGGGGGAAGTGGGGAATTATGCTCCACGATCGCATCTTCAGAGCTAGAATGCTCCTTAGTCAGTCTCACTGTGTATGACCACAGGCAGCAGAGCAGGCTGAATTACTGCACTGGACGCAGATTTGTGCTTTCCTACTAGAAAGCACTGGGGACTGGAGTCAACAGTTCAGGTACTAACACTTGGGTATCTCTGGAGAGGTTCAATGGGGGGCAGACACGGTGCAAGTTCTTCATACTAGAAAGGTGTCTTGTATGTGCACATATAGCAGGCTAAGGGCATGTAAGAGCAAGTGCAGAATTTGGTTTCTCCAGTCAGCCTGCCCTGATGTTATTTGTGCACTGTCACAATATTACCTTGGTGGCTTTAGAGAAGATGCTGTTGCAGAGTAAGAAATCAAAAAGTTAATATTTTAGCCAGCTGCCTAGGGTAAGAACTTTTTGTCTGACAAGCCCTATGACATGGCCTGAATCTCCAATCACTAATTGGGAGGGACAGAGACTAGCCAATAGGCTCGTCTAGAGCTGCTTCCGGCCAATGTAGATTTGCCTCGGCCATGTACTGAGTGATCTGCAGCTGCTATCAAAGCTTCTGTTAAAAAACAAAACAAAATAAATTCAATACTTTTAGCTTAACAGTGTGCAGTTTAAACAAAAAAAAAAGGAAAAATTAAAAATATCCCATTGGAAGGGGAATAAATAGGATGACTATTATAAAGATGACTAGGATGACTATTATTTCCTGAGGACGACTATTATAAAGTTATGGGAATCAGAACTTACCTGAAGGGAATATTTAAGAGGCCATCGCTCGACAGGAAGTGAAAAAAGGCCTGGTGACTCAGCTGAAAATTGCACCCCTGTCTATGAGGTAGAAGCCTTCACTTTCCAGGATCTTGTAGGACCTTGGTCAGCATTCTGCCATTTTGGTGGGTTTCCCCCTTCCTTTTGATTTTTACAAGGCAGCAAACAAAGGGGCCCAAAACAAGCACTGATGCTGAGTAACAAGAAACAGACTCAGATACGTTCCCTCTCCCCTCTCTTGGATGAGTGGGGGTGGGATGAAGAGTCTAAGTTATTCTAATGGCAGCCAATTGATTTGGTTTAGAAATGCAGGGGGACACGGAACAAATATTTTAAATTGTCTAGGCAAGATGCACAAAGAAGCTACCAGCACATAGCAAGCCTGTTTAAAAACCACCATCACTGAAAGCTTTTATGTAAACTGCTTTCAGGCTTCAGCCTCTTCTCCCAACAGGCCCAAGTTCTAACCGCACAGATCCAGACATGACCTCAGAGGGTAGAGACAAATTTTCAGTCATGGCTGCAAGTCACCACCTCTGAAGGAGGGAATACGATAAGTGCAATGTATAAAAAGCCTTCATTACTTTTGTAATCCAGTTCAAATACTTGCTTTCTTTATGTTGAGTATCATAGGGAATATGGTTGCTTCTCGCCTTACTCAGCAAGAAATATGTCAATAATTTAAAAATATCTTTGTAATAGAAATACTCTTGTCATTTTTTTAAATTAAGTTTTGAATTATACCTATTTTTCTCAGAATGGGCTAAAGTACCACAAAATATCTCTGCATAAAATCATAATGGGTTTAAACTCCAGAACATCAGCTTCAGATTAAGATCTTAAATTGGAAGACAGGAAGCACATCAATGGTATGAGTATGGGTGGGAAGAGGGGATAACTGAGTGCTCATGATAATTTTACTTCAGTAAATTAAATTGGGTAAAGCAGATTTAATTGCTGAAAGGCATTGTATTTATAGACTTACTAAATCCCAAGAATATATTAGCATTCATGGAATTGTACCTCCACAGATATATTCGTAGAGGGGAAAAAAGTAACTGAAGAAACTAGCTTCTAGTAGCTAGGTTCAATCAGGCTCATTCTATTCACCCAGAAAATAGAATAAAACCAGGAAGAAGTTGAGCTTTTCAACTGAATGTCTCCTCTCCCTCCAACTGTTTAAATAGTCATGCCTAGGCCTTGCTGCAGACCAAAGCCTGTTTGTTAGGAGCAGGAAGAGACTTTGAAAATAAAAAGAAAATAAAAAAACAAACAAAAAACCCACCAAGGTTTAAAAAAAAAAAATTGTGGGGGGTGGGGGAAAATCACATACTTTGTAATTCTTCTCTTTTAAATATTTATCTAAACACATGTATATGCAACTCTAATGTGAAATGACAAGCAAATCTTTAAACCAAAAGATATATATACCATTGACAGAGACACCTATCTATACAAACCTAGCCCACGGGAGGCTACATCTGTGGCAATGAGAATGGGAGCCTTTCCAGAACGGAACTCTGCAAAACAAGGATGATATCATGAAAACCATGTTATAAAATCAAAGCTATGTGATATATCTTAAAAAGTGACCAAATAAACATCCCCAACTCTCTGGCCTTTTCTACCATGTTATAATTTGAAGTAATGGTGTCAGAACATACCAAGTTCTTTTAAATTTAAAGTTAATAGTAGAGGTCTCTTATTCTAACGAAATGACACTTGATGGGCTCCAGAATAGCTCCTGGACAGAAGTTGGTCACCAGAAAGACCAAGCTGTGACTGGAGAAGTTTGGAACTTTGAGCCCCACTCTCAATCCTCAGAGGAGATGAGAGGAGATGGAGACTGAGTTAACATGATGAAGCCTCCATTAAAATTTCTGGGAGCTTCCAGGCCACTGTACGTATCTATAAAGGCAAGAACTTATTAGATAGAGTGGTTTAAGTGGTGAAAAACTAGTATAAAGACCCAGCATTACTGACATTTAAAAGTACAATAGAGATGACAAAAATGCTCCCTATATTCAAAAAACCAGAGCAGAGCTAGGCAAACTCTGGTCTACGGATCAAATGTGGCACAAATCCCATTTTTACAATAAAGTTTTGCTGGAAAACAGCCAGGCTCTCTTTACATAATGTCTGTGGCTAAATTTGTGCTGCAACAGCAGTTGAACAGTTGTGACACAAACCACTATAAAATCTGCAAAGCCAAAAATATTTACTACCTGGCTCTTTACAGAATGTTTAACAATCCCTGAAATACACTGTAAGGACAATGCTTAGTTTTGAACTCACCATTAAGTACCCAATCTCTTTCTGGTTGACTCTTGTCTCCATGGATACACATAGCTGGCCAACTGTCAGAAGAAAAAAGCCAAGTACATATTAGGAATTATTGAAATATTATACAAGATTAACAGTACCAATTTACAAATTCCTACTGAATTATAAAATCCAAGGCAAATTAATTACATCAGTGCTGCACTTACCCATCTCTGCGCATCCTTCGAGTGAGGTCATCACAGCGTCTCTTCGTCTCTACAAATATTATGGTTTTATTTTCCTTTTCAGCCATTATTTCTTCCATAAGTTGGATTAACCTGAAAACCAGACCAAACAATGAAATCATCTAGAGAAGATCTCCTTATACATTATGCAGAAGCTATGTTTCCAGTATGAACCCTTCAGAGTTTTAGTATCTTCTTTTCAAATTACTTTCACAACAGCTGGGAATTATCAGAGCTGGTCAAATTTAAGAGTCCAGAATTCCTGCCTTTAACCTCACTGCTCTGGTAACATACATAATGGATTGTTGGAAAACAAGGCTTTTAATGTGTTCAAGGCTAGGAAATACTGGCTTCTATGAATAACACTTTAATTTTAGAAGATTATTAGAGGAAAAGTTTTATTAGCATTAGCAAAACAGTGAAATCTCTCATACTTGTGGTCTTTTTCACTTTCCATGCAGACATCCACAATCTGGAGGATGTTGTGGTTGGCACTCAACTCCAGATTGCCTACGTTGATCTGGGTGTAATCACGAAGAAAATCCTCTGCCAGCTGTCTTACTTCTTTCGGCCACGTGGCACTCCACATTAATGTCTGCCTATCAGGCTATCAGGAAAAGACAGATTTTCTTTTAGATTAAGGAACCACTATAGGCAAAGGGTATTAAAAGAACATAAGCTTTACACACCCTGATTTGGTCAACAATTTTACGAATCTGGGGCTCAAAGCCCATATCAAGCATTCTGTCAGCTTCATCCAGTACAAGGTAAGTACATCGGCGAAGATTTGTCTTTCCTGACTCCAGGAAATCTATCAGGCGTCCAGGAGTAGCTATACAGATCTCAACACCTGCAAAACAAAACCAAAGATTTATTCAACTAAGAATTCTTTAAATGCTGTTCAAGCTTCAGCAAGTACCTGGAAAAAACATGATGTAAGAAGGCAATGGCACCCTACTCCAGTACTCTTGCCTGGAAAATCCCATGAATGGAGGAGCCTGGTAGGCTGCAGTCCATGGGGTTGCTAAGTCAGACATGACTGAGCAACTTCACTTTCACCTTTCGCTTTCATGCACTGGAGAAGGAAATGGCAACCCACTCCAGTGTTCTTGCCTGGAGAATCCCAGGGACAGGGGAGCCTGGTGGGCTGCCGTCTATGGGGTTGCACAGAGTCGGACACAACTGAAGTGACTTAGCAACAAGAATTTATGTATAAAAACCCCATTAAGTCTCCAGCCACATTGGACTTTCCTAAAATAGCATTTTAACCGTATTCGAGAATTTCTAAGCTACTAAAATACTGATCCCCCCGACCCTACCAGAATCCACTATTTTCGTGTTCTATTTATAAAACCTGGTAAAATAAAACTAAAAATTCTTAAATGCTCTTTTTTTCTTACCTCTCTCCAAATCTCGAATCTGGGGACCTTTAGGAGCACCTCCATAGATGCAAGTGCTCTTCAATCTGGAACATTTGCCATAGTCATCAGCCACTTGCTGTACTTGCTGGGCAAGCTCTCTGGTAGGAGCCAGAACTAGACACTAAAGCAAACAAATCATTTGAGACACCACCCAAGTTTAAGGGGAACAAAAAAAAGCACAAAAAGGTTACTTAATTCTCTATTGTCTAATCTGGGGTAGGGGCCTGGGAAGGCAGCAGGTCTAAGATATTGCACTGTAATGTGGCTAAAAATTATATCCCTAACATCTTACAGAAAAACCTGAATGAATTTTTTGGTCAATCCAATTTGAGAACTAATATTTGCCACGTAGTATGATGGTTGACTTTTGATACGATTCATTTATGTATGCTACATAAGATTTATAGACTGTATTACCTAGTTTTAACTAAACAACTCACAAAATGAGTAAGTAGCTACAATATTCCTATAACAAAACCAGGTTAAGTCCCAAACTTTACTTAAATATCAGAACAAGAAAAGAGCAGAGCTGACATTTTTCTGACATCTAGTTTAAGCTCTTGGCCAGGCAAATCTGGCAAAAACAAGGATGATTTTATACACAATGTGACAAGAAGTTGGTCAAATAAAATGAAGACACTTTGAAACAGGAATCATATATGCTGGTAACAATAACTCTCACTTGGTATTATCAATCCATTAGACATTAGTTAATGATAATATTGCTAACTCCATTAGCCATATGAAATACATTACACATTATGTAATGAATAGCTAATGTACTACTTCTTGTTGTGAAGCATTAAGACATACTGTATAATGTACATATTTACAAACATATAGTGAGTGCAAGCTCTATTAAAAAAATGTTAAGGAAGTACATTCAAAATGTTTGAAGACCACTACTGAAATCTTACAGTAAATAGCGTTAACTGAAAATGATCAAACCAGAAAATGGTGCTGCTCTATGAACATTTACAAAAGCATTACTTAAACACAAAAAATACACTTCCCAAACCTGACTAATATCCACAGAGCAAGAATCTCATTTTACACCTTTGTATCCCTCATAGCATCAATGGGCAATTAGGCAATGCATCTGTATTTAATGCACAGAAAATGCCTACATATGAAGGTAACAGGCACAGTAGTTAAAAGTAAGACTGATTCAAATTCCAGCTCAGCAATTTAATTACTGTCTGACCCTGGGCAAGTCACTTAATTGCTTTGTGCCTAAGATTTACCAGTAAGACAATATTTCCTCCAGATATGGAAGGTGGGGTTACGAATGAAATCTGAGAACACATGTAAAGTACAGTGCCTGAAACATAATAATAAATTGTAGTTATTTTTCAAAGTATACACAAACTGAAACACACTTACAATTGGGCCATCTCCTCTTTCCAAGTAAGGCTGGTGGTTAATATGAACAATTGCAGGTAGCAAATACTGGAGGAGAAAAGAAGGACAGTCTTATACCAAAACTAAGCCACTATATTAACTGTTCTAAGTTATCACAGTAATTGATAATGTCTAAGTAAAACCAGGAAAGGGAAAACAGAATTCACATCTCTTACATACATATGCAATGCAAATGTGAACATAAAATGCTTCCACATATTTCAGATAGCTAAAAAGCTGAATTACTTTCACTATCTGAATCAGAATTTTAAGCACTGAGAATATATGTAATATTTACAACAGCAAAATAAGTTACCATAATATGAAAAGTCTTCCCTTGCGGGTACATACCGCCAACGTCTTCCCAGAGCCAGTCTGAGCAATGCCCACCATATCCCGGCCACTAAGAGCCAAGGGAAATCCCTGGCACTGAATTGGAGTTGGTTCTGTAAAGTGCTGATCCATCAACACATCCATTACGTATTCTGTACAAGAACAGATATTATTGCTTTTAGGTAAAACTAAGAAGCGAAGCTACAGCCAAAAGAAATTATAAAAACTTGTTAAGCTCACCAAAGGCAAGAATTATCCAGCTTTACACCTCTCTAAGAGAAGCAGTAGTTTTGTCTTCAGTTACTGAAATTCAGTTATTTGACCTGCTGACTACTTCTCAAGAAGGCTACTGCCATAGCCTTCTACCCTTATTCTCAAAAACTTGAAAACCATTGGTCTAAAGTATCTAAGGTACAAGGCATAGGCACCTAGTAGCCACCTACTGTTTATCTAATCCAAATTTTATCCAGGTAGAAAGCAATTTTATTTTGCTATTTTTCTAAAATGTAGAGGCAAAACCCCAAGGAAGATGAAAATCAACCAACCAACCAACCAAACAAAAAACCCTGCAAAGACCCAAAAAAGTTCTAAATTGAGAACACATGAGCATTAAAAAGACAACTCCCCCCACAAAATACTCGAAGAACTTTTGTGAAAGGTTTCTATTTGTCTTTTCAACAAAATCCTGAGCTGGGTCAAAACCTTTAAATAACTTATGACCACAGTGATCATTCAAGCTAAATTAACAATTAATATACCAGACTGAAAAGCACTTACGTGGGAAGTTAGCATGATGGAAGGCAAACACAGGTTTAGGACAAACATCTCCCCCTCTCACTGTAATCTCTTTCTTTCGGCGTAATTCATCAACCTCATACTATTTAAGAAACAAAGTAAGACAAATCAGTAACCAATTTATTCTAAACGTGCAAAACTTTATGTCCCAATATAGCATAACAATGATCAAATTCACAATTACAATGGAAAATATGTTTAACACTTCTTACAGTGTTTTTCATGTATGTTCAACTTTACCCAACTTTCTAAGTCAACGAAGCATGCAATAAGTTTCATTTTCCGCATGAGAACAGTTAACTCAAAAGATGAAATATAACCAACATAAGAGAATCAACTGCTTTCTCTTACAAGTATCAGCTTTTCTAACAAGAACCAAAGAAAAAGCCCCACCACACCAGAATAAAAAATATAAGAGTAAACTTTGTATATATGTATATGTATGAGTAAACTTTGGCTAATTTATCTACTTGGTTCATTACTGTATGTCAAGAAAAGGTAAATAAATACTGCCCCTCAAACTTACTGGAGTCAGTCTTGCCACTTCTGGATGTTCGACATAAAAATTCTTCTCAAACTTGGGGAGCTCACTCAAATCCCACTTTTTTTTACGTAGACGCTCCCCAGGATTACCAAATTTCTTTGGGGGAAGGCCACCACCACCTCTTGCTCCAAATCTAGAAACATCAAAATTTTAAGTTTATTAGTATTTTTAAAGCAAAATATTTCAGGTGCCATAAAAACATGCAAAAAGATACAACTCTTAAGATACTACCAGCCCCCTCCAAAAAATATTTGTGTAAAGTACTTAAAACAGTATCTGGCATAGTAAACAGTACAAATTGGCATAATTGTATTCATTCAACAAATAGTTACTGGGTATCAACTATAAACCAGGTACTGTTTTAAGTGGTGCTAGAAATAATGCCGGAGCCTGGTGGGCTGCCGTCCATGGGGTGACACACAGTCGGACACGACTGAAGCGACTTAGCAGCAGCAGAAATACTAAAGTGAACAGAAATCGCTACTCTTATGTAGTATTCTGAAATGAAGTTAAGTGAGGACATTAAGTTTAAATTAGGGCAAAACTAGGGACAGGTAGAAAAAGTTATCTAAGGTATTTAAAACAATTTAAAAATCATTCTTTTTGCTTTATCTTGCTTTCACAACAGACAAATTCAACTGGAATACAAATATGGCCATTAGCCAAACTTGAGATGTTCTGTTTCCTAAGAAGAATCCTAAGATGGTCTTCATTTCTGTATTTCAACCTATTAAAGTGCAGGACGTTGTTTTGGTGTACAAATATACTATGTTTTCATACCATTTCCTTACTCCTGAAAACACTACACCAAATTTAATTCTCCTTTTCTACTAACTCATTCATAACATCATCTTGCAAGTGATTCCACTAGTTTACTAATCGACAGGCAGTAGATGTACTAAACATTCTAAGGTGATGGTGATGTCACTCAGTCGTGTCCGACTCTTTGCGACCCCGTGGACTGTAACCTACTAGGCTTCTCCGTCCATGGGATTCTCCAGGCAAGAATACTGGAGTGGATTGCCATTTCCTTCTCCAGGGGATCTTCCCGACCCAGGGATCGAACCCGGGTCTCCTACATTGGAGGCGGATGCTTTTAACCTCTGAGCCACCAGGGAAGCCCACTAAACATTCTAAATCACGTCAATTTCCTGGAACTCAAAATGCTCTAAAAATTTCTTGGCTTAAAGAGCCAGTTAGATATTTCTCTAAATACAAATATACAAAGACTGATGGCAGGAAATTTTATTGGGACCATTAAGTATTTACATTCAAAAAGACAGAACTTGGCAGATTCCATTTATATTACTGTTGATCAATACCAATCAACACCTTCAATACGTCCTTAGGCTTAGACCAAATAGGAGACCAACCCCTCCTCTCTCCCTCTTAGGTGAAGTAACTAACACAGTTCTATCAATAGATAAGGTTCTCTACAAATAAAAAAGCCAAGTCTTTAACCTGTCAGTCTTGCAAAGAAAAATGACCAAAGACTAACTTTCAGAGGTTGGCTGCCTAATTATGTGGCTCTTCAGAATAGACCCTAATGCTGGGAAAGATCCAAGGCAGCAGAGAGGGGAGGGAGAGGATGAGATGGTAGGATAGCACCACTGATTCAAAGGACACGAATTTGAGCAAACTCTGGGAGATAGTGAGGACAGGGAAGCCGGGTGTGCTGCAGTCCACAGGGTTGCAAAGAGTCAGACAAAATTTAGTGACTGAACAACATATGTGGTTCCTAAAAAATGCCATTTCAATGCTGCTGCTGCACTCCAATATTACTC
Source organism: Cephalophus harveyi (assembly GCA_006410635.1). NCBI lineage: Eukaryota > Metazoa > Chordata > Mammalia > Artiodactyla > Bovidae > Cephalophus > Cephalophus harveyi. The sequence continues at coordinate 11,716 of SJYT01016312.1, read as the reverse complement.
AGACCTTAAAATTAACAACCTAGAAGAAAACAGAACTTTTGAAAAAAATGTCCAAGACTTATTCAAGATAGCTCTTATTTTTCAAAGTTTTTCCTTTTCCCCTATTGCCTTGGCTATTTAACCAAGACATAGCATCCTTCTCTAAAGATATACTGTAATTTGAAACATGGGACTCTTAAAAAAAATACACTTTCTACCACCTTTATAAGGTTGACTTCAATATCCAACAGAGGCTTTCCTCTTGTAGAACCTGAGTGCATTTGTATAATCATTTAAAAATCCACATATCCTAACCCCTTGCATACTATGCTGCTCCTTAATGTTTTTTAGTATTAATTTTGATTTGCAATAAATGCCAGTTTCAAAGATTTACACATTAACATACAGAATCATGTAGAATGCATTTGGACTGTACATGTACATACATTACCTCACTCAGTCCCTTTTCAAAATAATCCATTTCAGCTCTGTACATTTAAGAACAAAACAATAGTAATTCAAATAACAAAAGAAATTTCATAGTAAAGGTGGAGTTAGGGCACAGACCTTACGAAAGTGCCATTTTGTTTGAAACATTATTTAAGTCTTTTCTTAATATCTGATACTTAAGATTCAATATGGGATAAACTAAGTATGGATCAGCAATTCACTTTTTCTGCTTTTCAGATAATAAACCTTTTCTTATTAAAGCATATATATGGTAAATATAAAACATCCATGGTAAAGAAATAATATCAGTATTTTGATAGCTTCTATGTGCCTATCTCAAGTTTAGAATCCCCATACCAATGAGTACCTCGAATTTTAGCCATTCCCTTGTATTCTGGTCATCTGTTAGTTTACTTACATTATCCTTCTAAGACACCTTGTATTTTTACTTATTATGTTTGTGAATCATACATGCTGATATTAATTTTTCTTTTTCATTGCTGTATTCTATGGGATGAATTTATCCCGACATTTGAGCTGTTTCTAATATTCTGTCATAAACAACACTGTTATAAACATGGATACCGAAGTACAGGGTTTTTCTAGGCCTACGAGTCTAGGGTATAAAGCTTGAGAGGAATTCTGGGTCATTTTCATTTTACTAGGAAACATAAAGTTCTTTTTCCTAAGTGGTTGTATTGAAATTCACTATAAATTTGGCTCTACTGTAAAACACTAAGCAAACATTCCACTTATAGTCTTCTGAATTTAAAGCTAAAATCAAGTATTTCCTTTCCGAACAAAGTGTAAGTCAAAGTAATCCTTTTTATTTAGTAAGTGAAAGACGCTCAGTCATGTCCGACTCTGCGATCCCATGGACTATACAGTGCACGGAATTCTCCAGGCCAGAATACTGGAGTGCTAGCCTTTCCTTTCTCCAGGGGACCTTCCCAAGCTAGGGATCGAACCCGGGTCTCCCGCATTGCAGGCGGATTCTTTACCAGCTGAGCCACAGTAAATCAAATAATTGAGGAGCGTGTGACTATTAGGTCTGGTAGTTATGTATTTGAACCACAAAAGACAAAAATGTTTGGAGAAAACAGCTTTAACAGGATGCCTACTATAGAGAGACAATTACACACACTATCTCAATTCTGGGGAACAATGCAATTACTATCCCCATCTTCGGACGAGAAAATCTGCTCACAAAGGTTTAAGATCTTGCCCAAGGTCATACACACAATCTATATATATTAAGACGTGGCGTCCCCAAAATTTTTATCCATAGATAAAAACTTTTTTGAAAGCGACTTTTTCGATTAAAAGGAACCTTAAGATTTGAATCTCAGTATCTGGGAGGACTTCACGTTTAATCCTGTTAACTTCCAACCCAGTAACCGTGGCATTACTAGATCAAAAAATTTCAAGTTAGACCAAGACGTTAATGGTTCAGGCCAATTAGAAAAGAAAAAAGAAACGTTAAAACAAACAAAAAACTCCTCCCTCCCGCCAAACGACCGTTTTAGATAGCAAATAATATTAGCAAATGTCGCTGGCATTCCAATGTGGTTCCTTCGAGTTAAAGTACAACTAAACCTAATTTTTAAATATTTTAAAATCTGCAAGTCTGCTTCTTAAAAGTCTCCAGTTTCGAACCAGGTTTCCAGTTCCATAAACAGGGAAGCCATTTGCCGTTAAAAGACTTTCCCAGGGTGAACTCGGAGACCTCATCCTTCTCTCAACAAGAACATCCGCATTTCACGATGAACACGAGCCCTGGAGAGATCAAATGACTTGCTCAAATCCGCCGGGCTCGAAAGCCGGGAACTGAGGCGGCCCGGGCTGGGGCGGCCGCTTCCAGAGCTCCCCTCCCGCTGCCTGTGGGGCTGAGGCCCGGCCGCGCCGCGCCACGACGACCGTCCGCAAGCAGGGCTGGGGCGTCGCCAAGCCGCCGCCCCCTCCCCCCACCGCCCCGCGGGCCCAGGCCCACAAGAGGCCCGCGCACTAAACTGCTACTAAGTCCCGGGTCGCCTCGCCTCCCAGTCGGGAGCTTCGCTCCTAGGCCCGCAGTCAGCTCCCCAGTCTTCCGCTTGACCGCAGGCTGCGGTCTCCTCAGGAAGCAACCTCCTCCCCGCCCCCCGCGCACACAAGGCCTTTCCTCTCCTCCTCCCCCCTTACCCTCCACGGTCACGATCCCGGTCCCGGTCCCCAAAGCCGCCTCCGCGCATGGTCCCAAACGGATAGAGATCTGGGAGCGGGGCACGGATGGCCGGGCTCGGGAGGGCCTGCGGCTCCGGTCTGGTGACGACCGATGGCGGCGGCGCCTCCGCTGTTGGGGCGGCGGCAGGCGCGGCGCTCTCTCGCTCCGACGCGCTGTCTCCCGTCGCAGACGCCACCGTCGCCGCCTCTCTCGTCGGAGACGGGAGCAAAACACAGAGAATCGGGGTTATAAAAGCAGTGGGTAGGTTTGGCTACGCTCAAACCCGGCAGTGCCGCGGCTTAGGCGTCTCCTTCCCTTCCCAGCGACTGCACAAAATGGCGGTCGGCGCTGAGACTGCTCCAGCTTAACGCTACGTACGTCGGAGCCGATACGTAAACAGCGTCTCGAAATAGCCCGAGGGTTTCGCGGAGTACTACGGGTATTCTTGGAAGCGTTTTACGTCCATTGCGGAGACGGACGCACTTCGCGATCTGTAGCAGAAAAACAAAGTACGGATTGGGCGTAGAGTTCTCGCGCCTCCTGAACCAGAACTAGGGGTGGGAAGGGGAGGGGGAGAGCGACGTAACATTCTTGGCGTCGCTAGCCGGCCCACTATTGCGAAGATGCGCAGTGTGCGTAACGCATTCTGTTTAGAGAATAGAGGATTTTGCCGGGTTCCGACGCGAAACGAGATCAGGGCCTGCTCGTACAAATCGGTCTGCAGAGACAATAACCGTCCTCCATATTGCAGGCGTCAACTTTCAGGGTTTCTAGGTGCTAAAATCGGAGGACCGTCTTCAGGGATCCTGGCCGGCGCTCCTAGACGGTCTTGCCAGCCCTCTGGCCCCGTCGCCCTGGACCTGGCGAGGCTGGCCGCGCGCCCCGGCGCCATTTCCTATCAGTTGCCGCTCAGCGCTGTCGCCGGCGGCCATGATGGAGGCGCCTGGTCCGTTCTTAGGGGGAGTTGATCAGGCGCCGAGGTCCCAGCTGAATTAGACCGCCATTCTACTCTTCGTTCACAGTGAAGTGCATTTTGTGAACAGAATATTTACACTGTACCCGGCTGGACACGGTTGACTAACAGCTGAAATGTGGGTGGAGCCCCTCTCCAGTGTTCTTGCCTGGAGAATCCCAGGGACGGGGGAGCCTGGTGCGCTGCCGTCTGTGGGGTCGCACAGAATCGGACACGACTGAAGCGACTTAGCAGCAGCCGCTCTTTTAAGGTAGACGCTGAGGCCCCTGGGCCGACTTTAAATGGCGCTGCTTCGAAGACCCATTACTGGCTCTTCGCGCTCTCCCCAGAGGAAAAGATTTAGTTTAAAAGCGGTGGTCTTCAGACACTGAAAAGGTGAAGGCATAAGTACATGTTTTAGTGTTTTTAAACACTAAACAGGCTAGACTGCCTTCTCTCTCAATTCCATCTAAGCTGATTTCCTTCTCCCTGCTTCCCTCTCTTTCCAATTTCACTTTTAAAGTCTCACAAGCTTGGCCAGACGGCGTCACAGGATTGTCAGCTGCTACAGCCCTTGCGGGGTAGCTTATTGAACGATTCTTATTTCTACAGGTGGTAAAGCCCCCATTTGGGGGGTTGAGTGGGGTCTCCTACTCTTCTGAGTGATTTCCCAAATTGTTAGAGGAGTAGCGTAAGAAAAGGGCTTCCCAGGTGGCACTAGTGAAGAAGCCGCCTGCCAATGCAGGAGACATAAGAAATACGGGTTGGATCCCTGGGTTGGGAAGATCACCTGGAGAAGGCAACCCGCTCCAGTATTCTTGCCTGGAGAATCCCATGGACAAAGGAGCCTGGTGGCTACAGTCCATGGGGCTGCAAAGAGTTGGACTCAAGTTGAAGCGACTTAGCAGGCAGCAGCAAGCAACATGAGGGAAGGACCTGACCTGCGAGAAGATGTCACTTAGGCTGTAAGGAAAATGGACAGTCATGGATCTACTGGACCAAGTATTGAAGGTCTAATGGTCCGCACATTGTGCCAGCTACTGTGGCACAGCAGTGAACAAATGAGTTCCTGCACCTGTGCCGTTAACACTCTAGTGGGCGGAGAGACAAATATCAGGCAATTGCTAACTAAAACAAATTTAAAGCATAGAAAAGTAATAGTGTTGGGGGGAGGCAGGCGGGGTGACAAACTTGTAAGAGTGTATACATGGGCTGTCTTGAGAAGGCCTTCGTGATCAAATGATGTTTTAAAAGAATTTATTTTTATTTTTGGCTGCACTGGGTCTTCATTGTTGCACATGGGCCTTCTCTAGTTGACTCTAGTGGAGCTACTCTCTAGTTGCCCTGGGAGGGCTTACTTGCTCCATAAGTGTGTGGCATGTGGGATGTTAGTGTTCCCTGCATTGCACGGGGGATTCTTAACCACTGAGCTACCAGGGAATTCCCATTATATATAGTCTTTTCTAAAATTGATATGACTGAGAAATTTTTTTTAAATTGCACCCTTCCACTTTACAAACAAAAATATTTCTCTTCTACTCAAAATCTCAGAGGTGACAAATAGAAGGATAATGGAAACAGTGTCAGATTTTATTTGGGGGGGGCTCCAAAATCACTGCAGATGGTGATTGCAGCCATGAAATTATTAACAAAACTCTTTCCAGTCCCACCTACTAAACTGTGTGATCAAAGTTTCTCAGCTCTTAATGGCTATAGAAAGTGAGAAAAAAATTATCAAGATAATATTTTTCCATGGATATAGGAAGATCCTGTATATTATTAGTATCCAAGATACTATTTTTAGTCTCTCTTATTAAAAGAGGCATTTCCATTAAAATTTTTACTTACTGTTTGATAGTTATTAGGGTTGTAATATATTGCTTTGCTTAATTGCATTTCAATAATTGCAATAACAATCCAAAAGAAAATACACAGAGAAAATGAAATGAATAAGACATTTGATATGAAACTACAATATAAAATTCTAGAAAGAAAATAGGATTTCAAAGAGAAAAATGAACCATATATTAATAAAATGTTCAACTCTTAACTTTTTTTTTTGTCACGAGGCATGCAGGATCCTAGTTTCCCAACCAGGGATGGAAACTGTCCCCTGCAATGGAAGGCTGGAATCAACCACTGGACCACCAGTTCAGTTCAGTTCAGTCACTCAGTTGGTTCCCACTCTTTTCGACCCCATGGACTGCAGCACGCCAGGCCTCCCTGTCCATCACCAACTCCCAGAGTCCACTTAAACTCACGTCCATTGAGTTGGTGATGCCATCCAACTATCTCATCCTCTGTCGTCCCCTTCTCCCACCTTCAATCTTTCCCAGCATCAGGGACTTTTCAAATGAGTCAGCTCTTCACATCAGGTGGCCAAAGTATTGGGGTTTCAGCTTCAACATCACTCCTTCCAATGAATATTCAGGACCGATATCCTTTAGGATGGACCAGTTGGATCTCCTTGAAGTCCAAGAGACTCTCAAGAGTTTTCTCCAACACCACAGTTCAAAAGCATCAATTCTTTGACGCTGAGCTTTCTTTATACTCCAACTCTCACATCCATACATGACTACTGGAAAAACCATAGCCTTGACTAGATGGACATTTGTTGACAAAGTAATGTCTCTCTGCTTTTTAATATGCTATCTAGGTTAGTCATAACTTTCCTTCCAAGGAGTGTCTTTTAATTTCATGGCTGCAATCACCATCTGCAGTGCCTTTGGAGCCCCCCAAAATAAAGTCAGCCACTGTTTCCACTGTTTCCCCATCTATTTGCCATGAAGTGATGGGACCGGATGCCATAATCTTCGTTTTCTGAATGCTGAGCTTTAAGCTAACTTTTTCACTCTCCTCTTTCACTTTCATCAAGAGACTTTAGTTCTTCACTTTCTGCCATAAGGGTGGTGTCATCTGCATATCTCAGGTTATTGATATTTCTCCCAGAAATCTTGATTCCAGCTTGTGCTTCATCCAGTCCAGCATTTCACATGATGTACTCTGCATATAAATTAAATAAGCAGGGTGATAATATACAACCTTGACGTACTCCTTTTCCTATTTGGAACCAGTCTGTTGTTCCATGTCCAGTTCTAACTGTTGCTTCCTGACCTGCATACAGATTTCTCAAGAGCCAGGTCAGGTGGTCTGGTATTCCCATCTCTTGAAGAATTTTCCATAGTTTGTTGTGTCACACAGTCAAAGGCTTTGGCATAATCAGTAAAGCAGAAATAGATGTTTTTCTGGAACTCTCTTGTTTTTTCGATGACCCAACAGATGTTGGCAATTTGATCTCTGGTTCCTCTGCCTTTTCTAAAAATAGCTTGAACATCTGGAAGTTCACGGTTCACGTATTGCTGAACCGCTTGTTCAATACAACCGGTATTGTTCACCGCTTGTCTTTCCCATCCTATTGTCTTCCTCTATTTCTTTGCACTGATCACTGAGGAAGGCTTTCTTATCTCTCCTTGCTCTTCTTTGAAACTCTGCATTTAAATGGATATATCTTTTCCTTTTCTCCTTTGCTTTTCTCTTCTTTTCACAGCCATTTTGCTTTTTTACATTTCTTTTTCTTGGGGATGGTTTTGATCCCTGTCTCCTGTACATTGTCACAAACTTCCATCCATGGTTCATCAGGCACCCTGTTTATCGCAACAGCATTCTCAGTATGAAAAGGATCACCAGGGAAGTTCCTTATTCATGTATTTTTAAAGCATGATGTTGGTATCAAACTGCGTGGTATTTAAATTCCATTGGCCACCTGATGCAAAGAACTGACTCATTGGAAAATACCCTGATGATGGGTAAGATTGAAGGCAGGAGAAGGGGATAACAGAAGATGAGATGGTTGGATGGCATCACCGACTCGATGGACATGAGTTTGAGCAAGCCCCGGGAGATGATGGACAGGGAAGCCTTGGTGTGATGCAGTCCATGGGGTTGCAAAGAGTCGGACATGACTGAGTGACTGAACTGGGATGCATTTAAAAGAGTGATATGACAGCTTCATTTGAAAATGTTAATGTTTCAGTGTATCATAAATTACATCCTTTAAAACAATTTAAACTGATAATTTTAAAAGTTTAGGCTGCTGCTGCTGCTAAGTCGCTTCAGTCGTGTCCGACTCTGTGCGACCCCACAGATGGCAGCCCACTGGGCTCCGCCATCCCTGAGATTCTCCAGGCAGGAACACTGGAGTGGGTTGCCATTTCCTTCTCCAATGCATGAAAATGAAAAATGAAAGTGAAGTCGCTCAGTCAGCAACCTATTTTTTCAGAATTTTTTTTAGCGAGTATGATTTGAAGGCCATTAATCTAAAAAAGCGAATACAGACCAGGTAGGGCCTGAGGGAGCTGGGGAGCCATGCTCCATCTAAAGCAGCTGCTTTACTGTCCAGCCAATTATTGCCAAGCAGAAATTTAGGCACAGAGTTGTTGATTATTAACTAATAGAATGTGTGTGTTAGTGACTTCTATATTAAAGAGGCATAGAAGAATGGAATTCCAGGTGTTTTTTCAGTTTTGCTAGTCTGTAAGTGTCTTGTTTCCTATGACCTAAAGACCCAGCTTTAGCTCCACAGTCTGACATTCAGGGCTTCCAAATTCTGCCTCCAACCTCATCACCTCCCTGCTTTAACAAATCTCTATTCTCTACTACCCCCCCCCCCCCCCCCCCCCCCCCCCCCACCTCTTTCTTTTTTATTTTTTTTTTTTTCTGTTCTCTTTATAGATAATGGGGGCAGCTGTTCAGTTCCTCTGCTCAACACACAGCACACACGCTGGCTGAAAGAGTGTACAGACTGTACAGTCAGCTCACTAGGGGTGAAACAATTAAAGAGAATGACTCAGAGAATAACAGTATTAATACATCTTGAAAGCTCTAAATGAGAAAGGGGGATTATAATTAACAAGGTGTGACAAATACTACATTCACACACAAATGTTTGGCGCTTATTTTTAGGAAAGCACAGGATGCTTCATCCACAGTGCCCTTTGCCTCAGCACATGGACCTTTCTAATTAGTGTGGGAGAAGAAAATATTATTTGATGACAAAAAATTGTTATAGTTCCCTAGCAGCCTTCTACCCACTCCAGTGTTCTTGCCTGGAGAATCCCAGGGATGGCGGAGCCCAATGGGCTGCCGTCTGTGGGGTCGCACAGAGTCGGACACGACTGAAGCGACTTAGCAGCAGCAGCAGCAGCCTTCTAAGTTAGGGAATCCTAATGGCTGAAGCCCCTTTGGTTTGTTGAATATAAATGAATTTACAGATGGTGTTGCCTTTTGCCTTCTGAGATGGCCCACACTCTGTGGGCCATGTTTCTCCCAACGCCATTCTTGCCTTTTGACATGGATCCATTCTATCTATGGAATGTCTCTCTAAGTAAATACACAGATACACTTCTTACCTCTCACTTTGTATCTCACTGATTCTTTTTGAGATGAGACATATACCTACTGAGCTTCAGTCCTGAAACCAGAAATTATTTTAATTTCTTAAAGATGGGTTTTGATGAACTTCAGGTGGATGATGTTCTTTCTTCTAATCTCTTGGTTCTGGAATCTGATCCTGGTTTGAAACTGAGCAGGACCCTGTAGGGCTCCCAGGAACTAAGGCCCCCACCTAGGTGGAGGATGGCAATTTCAAGCTTAGTTCAAAATTCCTGGAACATCATCCTGCTACCTCCTCACCAGTCAGAAGAAAGTCACCCACCCTGCAGTCCTCACCCCAAATTTTGCCTAAAAACTTCTCCCCCAAAACCATCGGCAAATTTGGAATTTTTCAACGTGAGCCACTTGTTCTCCTTGCTTGGGCCTGAAATAAAGCTTTCTATGCTCCAAAAATAAAAAGCAAAATAAAAGACAGTGTTAAATGATGGGAATGGGAGAGTAAAATCTGAGAAGCCAGAAAAAGTAAAAAAGTTTTGTATGGGCAAAGTGGGGGAAGAAAATAAGATAATGACTTCACCTTCAATAATTGTTGTTTAGTCACTCAGTTGTGTCCGACTCTTTGTAACCCCATGGACTGCAATACACCAGGCATCCCTGTCCTTCACTATCTCTCGGAGTTTGCTCAAACTCATATCCATTGAGCCAGCAATGCCATCCAACCATCTCATCCTGTGTCGTCCCCTTCTCCTCCTGCCTTTAATCTTTCCCAGCATCAGGGTCTTTTCTAATGAGTCAGCTCTTCACATCAGGTTGCCAGCATATTGGAGCTTCAGCCTCAGTCCTTCCAATGAATACTTAGGATTGATTTTCTTCAGAATTGACAGATTTGATCTGCTTGCTGTCCAAGAGACTCTCAAGAGTCTTCTCCAGCACCAGTTTGAAAACATCAATTCTTTGGTGCTCAGCCTTTTTTATGGTCCAATTCCCACATCCATACATGACTACTGGAAAAACCAGAGCTTTGACTATACAGATCTTTGTCAGCAAAGTGATATCTCAGCTTTTACTGTCTAGATTTGTCATAGCTTTCTTTCCAAGCAGCAAGTGTCTTAATTTCATGGCTGACAACATTGACAGTGATTTTGGAACCCAAGAAAATAAAGCCTTTCATTGTTTCCATTGTTTCCCATCTATTTGCCATGAAGTGATGGAACCGGATGCCATGATCTTAGTTTTTTTGAGTTTTAAGCCAGCTTCACTCTCCTGTTTCACCCTCCTCAGGAGGCTCTTTAGTTCTTCACTTTCTGCCATTAAAGTGGTATCATCTGCATATCTGAGGTTGTTGGTATTTCTCCTGGCAATCTTGATTCCAGCTTGTGATTCATCCAGCCTAGCATTTCACATGAAATGGGCTCAAGAGGGCTCAGGAATTAAAGATCAGACCTGCCAGTTAGACTATGCCTGCTGGTGCCTGGGAGTCTCTTGAACTATATAGAAAGGTCCAAGTCTATGCCCCAACCAGTAATGCTGAAGAAGCTGAAGTTGAATGGTTTTATGAAGACCTACAAGATCTTTTAGAACTAACACCCAAAAAAGATGTCCTTTTCATTATAGAGGACTGGAATGCTAAAGTAGGAAGCCAAGAAACACCTGGAGTCACAGGCAAATTTGGCCTTGGAATGCAGAATGAAGCAGGGCAAAGACTAATAGAGTTTTGCCAAGAAAATGCACTGGTCATAGCAAACACCCTCTTCCAACAACACAAGAGAAGACTCTACACGTGGACATCACCAGATGGTCAACACCGAAATCAGATTGATTATATTCTATGCAGCCAAAGATGGAGAAGCTCTATACAGTCAACAAAAACAAGACCAGGAGCTGACTGTGGCTCAGATCATGAACTCCTTATTACCAAATTCAGACTCAAATTGAAGAAAGTAGGGAAATGGGGACTGGAATGCAAAAGTAGGAAGTCAAGAGATACCTGGAGTAACAGGCAAATTTGGCCTTGGAGTACAAAATGAACCAGAACAAAGACTAACAGAGTTTTGCCTAGAGAATGCATTGGTCATAACAAACACCCTCTTCAAACAACACAAGGGAAGACTCTACACATGGACATCACCAGACGGTCAGTACAGAAATCAGATTGATTATATGCTTTGCAGCCAAAGATGGAGAAGCTCTATACAATCAGCAAAACAAGACTGAGAGCTGACTGTGGCTCAGAACATGAACTCCTTATTGCCAAATTCAGACTGAAATTGAAGAAAGTAGGGAAAACCACCAGGCCATTCAGGTATGACCTAAATCAAATACCTTACCATTATACAGTGGAAGTGACAAACAGGTTTAAAGGATTATATCTGATAGCATGCCCAAAGAACTATGGATGGAGGTTCATGACATTGTACAGGAGGCAGTGATCAAGACCATCTACAAGAAAAAGGAATGCAAAAAGGCAAAATGGTTGTCTGAAGAGGCCTTACAAATAGATGAGAAAAGGAGAAGTGAAAAGCAAAGGAGAAAAGGAAAGATATAAGCATCTGAATGCACAGTTTCAAAGAATAGCAAGGAGAGATAAGAAAGCCTTTCTCAGCGATCAATCAGATCAATCAAAGAAATAGAGGAAAACAATAGAATGGGAAGGACTAGAGATCTCATCAAGAAAATGAGAGATACCAAGGGAACATTTCATGCAAAGATGGGCACAATAAAGGACAGAAATGGTATGGACCTAA
>SJYT01016311.1:140792-156213 GCA_006410635.1 Cephalophus harveyi | reverse complement strand
GACAATATACAGCCTTAATGTACTCCTTTTCCTATTTGGAACCAGTCTGTTGTTCCATGTCCAGTTCTAACTGTTGCTTCCTGACCTGCATACAGATTTCTCAAGAGGCAAGTGAGGTGGTCTGGCAGTCCCATCTCTTTGAGAATTTTCCAGTTTCTTGTGATCCACACAGTCAAAGGCTTTGGCATAGTCAATAAAGCAGAAATAGATGTTTTTCTGGAACTCTCTTGCTTTTTCCATGATACAGTGGATGTTGGCAATTTTATCTCTGGTTCCTCTGCCTTTTCTAAAACCAGTTTGAACATCTGGAAGTTCATGGTTCATGTATTGCTGAAGTCTGGCTTGGAGAATTTAATTACTTCAATAGCGTGTGAGATGAGTGCAATTGTGCAGTAGTTTGAGCATTCTTTGGCATTGCCTTTCTTTGGGATTGGAATGAAAACTGACCTTTTCCAGTCCTGTGGCCACTGCTGAGTTTTCCCAATTTGCTGGCATATTCAGTGCAGCACTTTCACAGCATCATCTTCCAGGCTTTGAAATAGCACAGCAAAGTGCGCCAGCTGAGACAGACCGTGTGGCAGAACCATGACTGAGAGAAGCTACCCCTCACCTGAGGTCAAGGGTGGCAGCTGAGAGGAACTACCCCATGTCCAACATCAGGGGCAGCAGCTGGGAGGAGCTACCCCACGTCTGAGGTCAGGGGCATTGGCCGAGAGGAGCAACCCCACGTCCAAGAGTGGTGGGTCTGGGGGCGCAGGAGGGCCGAGAGGAGCTACTCCATGTTTCAGGTCAGGAGGGTGGCCCTGAGGAGATACCCCTCATCCAAGGTAAGGAGCAGCAGCTGCGCTTTGCTGGAGCAGCCATGAAGAGATACCCCACGTCCAAGGTAAGAGAAACCCAAGTAAGACAGTAGATGTTGCGAGAGGCATCAGAGGGCAGACACACAAACCATAATCACAGAAAACTAGTCAATCTAATCACAGGGACCACAGCCTTGTCTAACTCAATGAAACTAAGCCATGCCCTGTGGGGCCACCCAAGATTGGCAGGTCATGGTGGAGAGGTCTGACAGAATGTGGTCCACTGGAGAAAGGAATGGCAAACTTCAGTATTCTTGCCTTGAGAACCCCATGAACAGTATGAAAAGGCAAAATGATAGGATACTGAAAGAGGAACTCCCCAGGTCGGTAGGTGCCCAATATGCTACTGGAGATCAGTGGAGAAATAACTCCAGAAAGAATGAAGGGATGGAGCCAAAGTAAAAACAATAGGATCATCAGTTCAGTTCAGTTCAGTAGCTTAGTCGTGTCTGACTCTTTGCGACCCCATGAATCACAGCACGCCAGGCCTCCCTATCCATCACCAACTCCCACAGTTCACTCAAACTCACGTCCATCGAGTCGATGATGCCATCCAGCCATGTCATCAACTGTCGTCCCCTTCTCCTCCTGCCCCCAATCCCTCCCAGCATCAGAGTCTTTTCCAATGAGTCAACTCTTGGCCCCCTCTTCGCATAAGGTGGCCAAAGTACTGGAGTTTCAGCTTTAGCATCATTCTCTCTAAAGAACACCCAGGGCTGATCTCCTTAAGAATGCACTTGCCATGTCATCAACTGTCGTCCCCTTCTCCTCCTGCCCCCAATCCCTCCCAGCATCAGAGTCTTTTCCAATGAGTCAACTCTTGGCCCCCTCTTCGCATAAGGTGGCCAAAGTACTGGAGTTTCAGCTTTAGCATCATTCTCTCTAAAGAACACCCAGGGTTGATCTCCTTAAGAATGCACTGTTGGATCTCCTTGCAGCCCAAGGGACTCTCAAGAGTCTTCTCCAACACCACAGTTCAAACGCATCAATTCTTTGGCACTCAGCTTTCTTCACAGTCCAACTCTCACATCCATACATGACCACTGGAAAAACCATAGCCTTGACTAGATGGACCTTTGTTGGCAAAGTAATGTCTCTGCTTTTCAATATGCTATCTAGGTTAGTCATAACTTTTCTTCCAAGGAACAACTGTCTTTTAATTTCATGGCTGCAGTCATCATCTGCAGTGATTTTGCAGCCCCCCAAAATAGGATCATACATACTGATAATTACCATAAATGTAAAGGATTAAATGCACCAACCAGAAGACAACTGGCTGAGCAGATAAAAACATGTGCATGTATACACTTCTAGTTACCACATCAGTCTGCTTGATCCCCCAAATTGTAGGTAATTTTTTTTAATTCTTAGGTTAATCATATTCCCATTAATGCTTGTAATTGCAATTATCATTTTTTGTGGTCTGGCTATTGATTGTGAAAAGTGATCAACATCTTTCTCTACCATGATGATGTAATTATTACTCAATACCATTGTATAATGATTGGTCAACAGAAAAATTATAGAATTCTGTATCACCAAAACTACCATTTAATAGAAAAATCTGAAATCACTTTTTAAAATCCATTAAGCATATCAAAATTATCTTGAAATTTTTTGAAAAACACAAATGTCCTGGTATTGCTTTTTTATTTTTTGCCAGAGCTCCAGATATATTTCTTGGAGAAGGAAATGGCAACCCACTCCAGTATTATTGTCTGGAGAATCCCATGAACAGAGGAGCCTGTCAGGCTGCAGTACAGGGGGTCGCAAAAGAGTCAGACATGACTGAGCGACCAACACACACACCAGATATATTTCTAATGAGCAGCTATGTTTAAAAACAACTGGACTATATGAGGATCTTTTATCTAGTTTGTTTCACTTTTTCTATTTCATATTCAGTGCTCCCATCTCATTTAGTTTATGCTTTCCAGTTTCTCCATCTCTTTTTTTCTTTTTGATGTTCTTTCTCAAGCTTTTATCAGGCATAGCAGAAAAGCTTTTGTATACATACACATACATATTTTAGAAACCTTATGAATTTTTGCCTAACTAAAAAATTCATGACAGTTTGATTCCACTTGTTTGACTTAGTATGAATAGAATGCTAGATTTCTAATTTAAAAAATAGATATGCAACAAGCAACAAATGTTTATTGTATACCACAGGGAATAATAGTCAATATCTTATAATAACCTATAATGGAAAATAATTTTAAAAGTAATGTGTGTTTGTATAAATCAATCACACATATAAAAGAGAATTCTACTTTTGAAATTTACTAATGTTTATCTTTTTGTCAGTTTTTCTAAATGTCCTATGGACATCTACTAACATTGTATGGATACAAAATTTTAAAAATATATGTGTAGGATATGATTAATATAAATGAGAATTATATATAAAATTTATTTCATTCGTTTTCCTTGGGGATGGAGATGTGTATAAGAGACAGGTCTAATGGTTTATGATGTCTATCTTCTTTGTGAAATTGTACCTTTTATCATTAAAAATATTCATCTTTGTTTCATTTAAAATAAATAAATAAATAAAAAGAAGCTAGGCAGATTAAAAAAAAATAGATTCTTTCATCAGCCTCCTAGAGATGCATTCTTAGTTTATAAATGAGAGCAGAATGGATCAAATTCCAGGTGTATCTTACGTCTCAAAGAGACCAGTCTTCTGCTTCAAGAGACTTTTTACATTTTTTACATTTTTATGAAAAAAGTGATACCCCCGTATTAACCGACTTTTGTCGTTATTTTGTACATATATCATATTCAAATATTTAAAAATTCATGCTAGTGCAAATCAACTGAAAATAATATTTTAAGATTTGTAACTCTGTGACTGCTTTGAATAATTAAATCAAAATAGAAAAGAACTGATTTATTCTAAGTACTTTACTGCCATTTATAACTATTAACAAGGTCACTAGAAAATCTGTGAGTAAAAGGCAGGATTGCTTTATTTATTAATTCATTTAGAGTCATCTGGACTCATTTACCGAAGAGTGATCCAGGTGCTAAGAAAATGCATTTGCAAAATTCAGGGAAATCTTATTACTAGAGCACCATGCTCCAAGAAATTTTATGACCAATATTACAACTGGATTTGGGTATTGTATGTGGTGTGCTTATTAAATTATGAGACTGGTTCCTGTAAGGCACACATATACAAATGAGTCTCCTTAATTTATAGTGATGCCATGTAAATAAACACAAAAAAGTTCACATACAGAGAACTCTCGGAGACAATTTCAGTTAAACATAGCTAGGATGAGTTAAGTGTGAGTCTGAAAC
Organism: Cephalophus harveyi; assembly: GCA_006410635.1. Taxonomy (NCBI): domain Eukaryota; kingdom Metazoa; phylum Chordata; class Mammalia; order Artiodactyla; family Bovidae; genus Cephalophus; species Cephalophus harveyi. Next base: position 152,047 of record SJYT01016311.1, on the reverse strand, counting down.
TAGGCCAATGGGACAAAACCAAATTTGCTGGGTCAAGAGAACAGAATTTTTATTGGTTTCATGTTTTGAGAGATTGAAAATCTTGGTGTTATCTGTGACTGTGCTCTTTCTCTCATATTCCATATCCTGTCCACGAGCAAACCACATTCAAAAGAAATCCACAATTTAATCATTTACTGTTACGCTCACTGGCACCGTTCTGTCTGAACAACAATTTGTCTGAATTACTGCAGTAGCCACCTAGCTGTTCACCTTCAGCCCATTTTCAGCACAGTAGGCAAAAAGTAAAACAAGTCATATCACAAGGCGCCCCCCCACCCCCACCCCCGCCCCGCCATGGCGGCTGCTCTTTTCATTCAGGGCAAATCCCAAAGTTCAGACAATGCCACGACCATCTGCTTTGCTATTCCCACTCTTACCTCATCTACTTCCCTGGAGCTCTTCCTGACAGAATCACTGGCCTCCTTGCTCTTCCTCAAATATGTCTGGTGTGTTCTTGCCTCAGGGCCTTTGCACTTGCTCTTCCCTTGGCTTAGAAGGCTCCTTCCCCCAGAAACAGTGTGACTAGCTCCTTCCCTTCTTAAGGAGACAGGTTCTCCCTCCCACCTAACCAATATCAATACTCATCCTCACCACCCACAACATCCACAGACTTCAAAAACCCCTCCCCTAGGTTATTTTTTCTTCTTAGCACTTATCACTCTAACACAGCATAGAACTGACTTATTTACCCTATTTTTGTGTGTTTCCTCATTGGCATGTAAATTCCAGGAGGTTTTGTTTACTACTTCCCATCACCTATAAGAGTAACCGGCATACAGCAGGCATTCAATCAGCTTTTGTGAAATGGAATGGATGAATCGATGTTACTCAAGATCAATAGAAATATAAACATTGACAAAGGAAAGAGAATACTCATGAAAATACTTACAGTGAAGAGGAATGAAAAGGAAGAAAGGAAATACACAAGTATGTGTGCTAGCCATTTAGTCTTTCAGGCAAACAAACAAGTATTGACTGCTTACGGTAACTCTGCCCAGAAGGCAAAGCACACAGTGCCTCATGGAGTTTACGCAACAACTGGGAAGATGAACACGTCAATAACACACTAATAATACACCCAGGCAGGGCTGCATTGAAAAATCAGGATGGAGGGCGAATTGGCTTAAACCAGATTAAAAATGACCCTCTTTTGTCATGCTAAACATTTGGGTTTAATCCTAAAGATCATAGAATGGAGAACTTCAAGCACAAAATTATGACATGATCAGATTTTTGTTTTATGAAAACCACTCATGTAAGGATGTTCATTACATTGTTATACATAGTAACAAACAAATAGAAACCCTATCCAACAATATTGAATTGGATAATAAATCAGAGTAAATCCATATAACAGAATACTAAGTCTGTACTAAAAAATGACTTAGATAAGAATTTGATAGAAAAGTTCCAAGATAAATTGTTAGAAAGTAATATATTTTAAGAGAACACATGTTACATGGCCTCACTAAATTAAAAGTATTTGTGTAGACAAAGTCTGTGAAGACATATAGCAAAATGTTAATAGTAGTAATTTTTAGGTTATAGGTTTAAGAAAATTTTACATTCTTTATTATGCCTTCTACGTTATCTGAATTAATGTTACAGTAAGTATGTATGGCTTTTTTATCAGAAAAAAAAAGCTTTAAAAAATCTTGGAGGAATGAAAAAGGAGACAACTCTGGGGGACCAGATTGGAGAGAGCCTACCAGACTGGATGGCAGACATCCAGGGGAATGCGAGAAAGGAATGGAGAGAAGTACAGAAGATAGAATGCAGGGGACTTCCAGGTTCTGGCTTCTTGAGCAGCCAAGAAGCCTTGACTTGGTAGAGTCATTGACTAATAAGCAGATGCCAGGGTCCAAAGGTACTCTGAGGAAGCTTGAAATCTCTTATCCACCAGGGCCTGTAGTCAATTTGTAACACTTGGTTGGAATACTGAGCATTAACTAACACCATGGCCTGTGAGCTCATCTGGCTGGAATTTCAACATGGGGCCATCATTCCAGGTATTGAATACGGTGTTTTCAGAGGAGCATTCTGTTCCTCTCTATCCATCAGATAGGTGGTGCCAGTTATTTAAAATACTGATGGCCACCTAACCTCAGTTCACTCTGCAAAGGAAACGCCCCCTGCCACCTGTTCTTTCCTTCACTCTCATTCCTGAACTACTGCTTTCTCCTTTTCTCTGACCTAAATCTATAGAGTTTATTTGCCTAGCTCTTCAGTCGTTTTATTATTCTATTTTTCCTTCCAGAATTTCCATTCCATAGTTAGGAAGGTGGCGGGGGGCGGGGCGGTGGGGAGAGAGAGAGGGAAGGGGAGAGAGGGAGGAAAGAAGGAAGTTTGCTGACCCCTGAAATGGATCATCATTCTCTTGTCTTTCTCATTTCCTTTTCTTCCCTCTCTTTTTGTTGGTGCCTAATCCTCCTTTTAGTCCCTAACGTCACCATTCTTTCATTGGGGCTTCCCTGATAGCTCAGTTGGTAAAGAATCTGCCTGCAATGCAGGAGACCCGAGTTTGATTCCTGGGTCAAGAAGATCTGCTGGAGAAGGGGTAGGCTACCCACTTCAGTATTCTTGGCTTCCCTTGTGGCTCAGCTGGTAAAGAATCCACCCGCAATGTGGGGGACCTGGGTTCAATCCCTGGGTTGGGAAGATCCCCTGGAGAAGGGAAATGCTACCTACTTCAGTATTCTGGCCTGGAGAATTCCATGGACTCTATAGTCCATGGGGTTGCAAAGAGTCGAACACAACTGAGTGACCTTGACTTCACTTCATTAACATTGACACTTCCGTTGATATACTGTTTCAGTTGTCTTTTTTAGAAAAACTCTAATCTTAGATTAATTCAACTATCTACATTTCCTACTCCTGGGTTGCTAAATGATCACAGAGAAAATCATTCTTCCTCCTGCTGATAATTAAAACCATAAGTCTTCAATCCCCAACTTTCACACTTCCTAGTAAACTTTTACATTTGCTTAATAAGTTTTCTCTTTTATTCTCTCCATTAGCAACTTCAAGTCTATTTTACTCTCCTCAAGAAATCTACCCCACTAGCATCCTAGTTTCCAGCATATATCACTTATTTTACTTCATAAAGAAAAGAGAACATGTCAAAAGAAAACAGACATTTCCCTCTCCCACCTGCAAATGTCCAGTTCAGTTCAGTTGCTTGGTCGTGTCCAACTCTTTGAGACACTATGGTCTGCAGGATGTGAAGCTTCCCTGTCCATCACCAACTCCTGGAGCTTGCTCAAACTCACGTCCATCAGGCTGGTGATGCCATCCAACAATCTCGTCCGCTGCCATCCTCTTTGCCTCCTATCTTCAATCCTGCCGAGCATCAGGATCATGTTCCAATGAGTCAGTTCTTCACATCAGGTGGCCAGAGTATTGGAGTTTCAGCATCCGTTTTCCTAATGAATATTCAGGATTGATTTCCTTTAGGATTGACTGGTTTGATCTCCTCACAGTCCAAGGGATTTGCAAGAGTCTTCTCCAACACCATAGTTCAAGCATCAATTCTTCAGCGCTCAACTTTCTTTATGGCCTAACTGTCATATCCATACATGACTACTGAAAAAACCATAGCACTGACTAGACAGATTTTTCTTGGCAAAGTAATGTCTCTGCTTTTTAATATGCTATCTAGGTTGGTCATAGCTTCTTCCAAGGAGCAAGCATCTTTTAATTTCATGGCTACAGTCACCATCTGCAGTGATTTTGGAGCTCAGAAAAATAAAGTCTGTTACTGTATCCATTATTTCCCTTTCTATTTGCCATGAAGTGATGGGACCAGATGCCATGATCCTGGTTTTCTGAATGTTGAATTTTAAGGCAGGTTTTTCATTCTCCTCTTACACTTTTATCAAGAGGCTCTTCATCTCCTTTCCACTTTCTGCTATAAGGGTGGTATCATCTGCCTATCTGTTTCCACCTTCTGCTATAAGGGTGGTATCATCTGCCTATCTGAGGCTATTGATATTTCTCCCAGCAATCTTGATTCCAACTTGTGCTTCATCCAGCCCAGCATTTTGCATGATGTAATCTGCATATAAGTAAAATAAGCAACGTGACAATATATAGCCTTGACGCACTCCTTTACCAATTTGGAACCAGTCTGTTGTTCCATGTCGAGTTTTAACTGTTGTATGCTTTTTGACTTGCATACAGGTTTCTCAGCAGGCAGGTAAGGTGTCTGGTATTCCCGTCTCTTTAAGAATTTTCCACAGATTGTTGTGATCTACACAGTCAAAGGGTTTAGCCTAGTCAATGAAGCAGAACTAGATGTTTTTCTGGAACCCTATTGCTTTTTCTATGATCCAATGTATGTTGACAATTTGATCTCTGGCTCCTCTGCCTTTTCTAAATCCAGCTTGAACATCTGGAAGTTCACAGTTCACATACTGTTGAAGCCTTGCTTGGAGAATTTTGAGCATTTCTTTGCTAGTGTGTGAGAAGAGCAATTGTGCAGTAGTTTGAGCATTCTTTGGCATTGCTTTTCTTTGAGATTGGAATGAAAACTGACCTTTTCTAGTCCTGAAGCCACTGCTAAGTTTTCAAAATTTGCTGGCATCTTGAGTGCAGCATTTTCACAGCATCATCTTTTAGGATTTGAAATAGCTTAGCTGGAATTCTATCACCTCCACTAGCTTTGCTCGTAGTGATTTTTCCCTAAGGCCCACTTGACTTCACACTCCAGGATGTCTGGCTCTAGGTGAGTGATCACACCATTGTGGTTATCTGGGTCATTAAGATATTTTTGCACAGTTCTTCTGTGTATTCTTGCCACCTCTTCTTAATATCTTTTGTTTCTGTTAGCTCCATATCATTTCTGTCCTTTATTGTGCCACCTTTAAATGAAATATTCCCTTGATATCTCTAATTTTCTTGAAGAGGTCTCTAGTCTTTCCCATTTTGTTGTCTTTCTCTATGTCTTTGCATTGATCACTTGAGGAAGGCTTTCTTATCTCTTCTGCTATTTCTTTCAAACTCTGCAATCTAAATATCTTTCCTTTTCCCCTTTGCCTTTAGCCTCTCTTCTTTTATCAGCTATTTGTAAGGCCTCCTCAGGCAACCATTTTCTTTTTTTGCATTCGTTTTCCTTGGGGATGGTCTTGATCACTGTCTCCTGTACAAGGTCATGAACCTCTATCCATAGTTCTTCAGGCACTCTGTCTATCAGATCTAACCCTTGAATCTATTTGTCACTTCCACTGTATAATCGTAAGGGATTTGACTTAGGTCATACCTGTATAGTCTAGTGGTTTTCCCTACTTTCTTCAATTTAAGTACAAATGTACTGTCATCCAAACCTATATTTCCTCCCTTCCTGTTTTACTGGAAGATGTTTGTTTCCTTCTACTTCCACCCCCAGCTCCCTCCCATGCATCTGCTTTCTTCTTTGTCTGTTGTGGCTGCTTCCACCAGCATTTTAATGCTTAATGTTAATCAGATTTCTCAGAAAAGAAAAGATCTTGATAGGTTGGTGAACCAAAATTTCATGAAACAGTATTATATCACATTATTACATGTATTATACTTGATATCACCTATTCTATAATATTTCATTTTTTTCCTATATGTTGGCCAAAACTCCCTCTATTGATTTCACACTTAATTAATGTAAGTACCTGAAAAAAAAGTTCATATGGGCAAAAGGAGACATGCATAAGAATTCATATTGCCGGATTTGATGTAGTAGCAAAAAGGAGAATAAATTGTCATCAACACAAAAATGGATATATAAATTATTGTATGCACCTCATATGAAATACTACATAGCAAATAATAACTGCTGTTACCTGTATCAAGTGTGGTTACACCTCAAAGACAAAATACTGGTTGATTAAAAAAATTACAGAAGTAAAATTGTAATATTGTGTTCAGTTCAGTTCAGTCGCTCAGTCATGTCTGACTCTTTGCGACCCCATGAATTGCAGCACGCCAGGCCTCCCTGTCCATCACCAACTCCCGGAGTTCACCCAAACCTATGTCCATCGAGTCGGTGATGCCATCCAGCCAGCTCATCCTCTGTCGTCCCCTTCTCCTCCTGCCTCCAATCCCTCCCAGCATCAGGGTCTTTTCCAATAAGTTAACTCTTTGCATGAGGTGGCCAAAGTATTGGAGTTTCAGCTTTAGCATCAGTCCTTCCAATGAACACCCAGGACTGATCTCCTTTAGAATGGACTGGTTGGATCTCCTTGCAGTCCAAGGGACCCTCAAGAGTCTTTTCCAGCACCACAGTTCAAAAGCATCAATTCTTCAGCGCTCAGCCTTCTTCACAGTCCAACTCTCATATCCATACATTACCACTGGAAAAACCACAGCCTTGATTAGGCGGACCTTTGTTAGCAAAGTAATGTCTCTGCTTTTGAATATGCTATCTAGGTTGGTCATAACTTTCCTTCTAAGGAGTAAGCGTCTTTTAATTTCATGACTGCAATCACCATCTGCAGTGATTTTGGAGCCCCAAAACATAAAGTCTGACACTGTTTCCCCATCTATTTGCCATGAAGTGATGGGACCAGAAGCCATGATCTTTGTTTCCTGAATGTTGAGCTTTAAGCCAACTTTTTCACTCTCCTCTTTCACTTTCATCAAGAGGCTTTTTAGTTCCTCTTCACTTTCTGCCATAAGGGTGGTGTCATCTGCATATCTGAGGTGATTGATATTTCTCCCGGCAATCTTGATTCCAGCTTGTGCTTTTTCCAGCCCAGTGTTTCTCATGATGTACTCTGCATAGAAGTTAAATAAGCAGGGTGACAATATACAGCCTTGATGTACTCCTTTTCCTATGTGGAACCAGTCTGTTGTGTTAATACCTCCCAAAGGCCCTACTTCCAAATACCATCACATTAGGAGTTAAGGGCTTCAGCATATGAATTTTGAGGGTACACATTTAATCTATAACATTTTTCCCTGGTCTCCTTCAGATACATGTCCTTCTTGCATGTGAAATACAGTCATTCCACCCCAATAGAACCAAGAGTTTTAACTAGTTTCAGCATCAATGCTGAAGCCTAAGTCTAAAGTCTCATCTAAATACCATTGAAATCAGGTATGGGTGAGACTGGAGGGATGATTCACCCCCTTGGAAATTTCCTCTCCAGCTCTGAACCTGTGAAACTAGACAAGTAAAGTGTTTCCTAAATATAATGATGGGACAGGCCTATAATAGGCATTCACATTCCAAGTGTGAGAAACAGGAAGAGAGAAGTGGTGATGGACCACAAGTAAGTCTAAAACTGCTCAAGGTAAATGCCATCAGATCTTAATGCTCAAGAATAATCCTCTTTGGCTCGATGCTCTGCCTTTTAGGCTTAATGGGGCAGCAGCCCTGCCTTCAGGACCCACCACGGTGGGAGCTGCACCTCACTCATGGCTCCCGCTGGCGGGGACTGTGCTCCCTGGAGGCTTGGCCAAGTGGCCCCTGCCTGGCCTGTTGTAACCAACGCGACAGCTTCTGTTTTGAAACTGAAGAGGGAGCTCTGATGATTTCTAAATTGTCTTTGGCATCATTTTTCCCTTGTTTTGAAGAATAGTGAATGTTCACAACCAAGAGTTCTGTGATTCGGTCCTATAGGATCTAAATTGACAGGCTTCCTTATGTTCATCCTGCTTTCTCTGCCCTTTTTAGTTCACACTGGCAGTGTCTTTGCTGATAATTTATTTTCTATTCCTGGTCACTGTGGAAATGACTGATTAGGCCATGTTTCACACCCATGCTAATATCCTTATAAAAGGGTCACTCAGCCACAGCCTTAGTATTCTCTTTCAAACACATTTTCTCAGTTTTTGCAATATGGGCAGGGTAAGAATTTTCCAGATCTTTAAATTCTGATTCCTTTTTGCTTAGCAATTTCTTCTTCAGTACATTTCTCTCTTTCCCCAGCAGTTAGGAGGAATCAAGCTGCTCCTTTAATACTTTTTTTGGGAATCTTCTCAGCTAAATAACCAATTTCATCACTTGCCTGTTCTCTGTACACAAACATGTGTACACTTGCATGTTCTCTGTAGACTACTGATGCAATTCAGACAAGTTCTTTGCCAGTTTATAGCAAGTGTCACCTTTTCTCCACTGTCCAATCACATGTTCCTGGGTTTGCATCTGAGACTTCATCAGAAGAAGTCAGACTTCATCAGTGAGTTTTCTAACAACATTCTGTTCGTGGTTATTTAGGTATTTTCAAGAAAATATCTTCAGTTCTCCTTTCTTTCTGAGCTCTTATGCTGAGCTCTTACCAGAACTGCCTTTTGCAGTCCCTTAATGGAAACTTCTGTTTTTCCCAGCATGCACCTGAAAACTCTTCCAGCCTCTATCCATTATCCAGTTTCCAAGCTGTTTCCACATTTTTTGGTATTTGTTACAGCAGCACCTCACTTCTAAGTGTCTCAGACAGCTCAGGCTGACTATACAGAATACCATAGAGTGTGAGGCTTAAACATTTATTTCTCACAGTTCTGGAGGCAAGGAAGACCAAGATCAAGGTGTTACAGGTTGAATTCTTGGCTGTGCCATTCCTGGCTTGTAGCTGGCTGCCATCTTGCTGTGTACATGCCCTCTTCTTTGTATGCGCATTGAGAGAGAACTCTGCTGCCTCTCCGTCTTCTTTTAAGGATACTAACTCCATTAGAGCAGCTCTAGCCTCATGATCTCATGTAAAAATAAATGCCTTCCCCAGAGCCCCACCTCCTGTTACTATCACATTAGGGGTTAGAGTTTCAACATAAATTTGGGGTGGGAGGTGGGGGGCACACAAATATTCAATCCACGATGAATTTATAAAATTTGACAACATGCAAAGCAATGCTATATATTTCATGGTTGCATGGATAGATGGAGATACATGCATATCTCAAGTATAAAAATATACATAAAAGTAACAAACAACAAATTCAAGATAGTGTCTGCCTCCAGGGTGAGGTCTACAAGTGGTGCCTTATTTCTTGAATATATGAATAAATATGGTGAATATTAATATACAAAAAAGCTGTGTGGTAGGTACATGGGGTTATTATATTATCCTATGTTATTTTAAACATTTAAACTATTTCATGAAGAATATGCTAATGGTGTAGAAGATAAACATATTAAACTACTGAGTAAATGCTCATGCTCTTAAAAGCTCAGATCCATGGCTCCTAATTTTTTTTTCACTCTATATCCCCTTCCTAGGATATCTTCATACAGGGCTTAATTTATCATCTATGTGTTGGTGACTCAAGTTTGTATTTCTAGTCCAGATCTCTTCACTGAGCTCTAGAATCACTTTTAGGTGACTTTTCCATGAGGAAGTTTCTAAAGCACTCCAGCTTCAAAGTGCCAAAGCAGAACTCCAACTTGGTACTCCTCCAAGGTCTTTGTAGTTGTTAACTAAATGACTACCCATTCCAGTATTCCAGTATTCCTGCCTGGAGAATCCCATGGACAGAGGAGCCTGGCAGGCTACAGTACATGGGGTCACAAAGAGTTGGACATAACTGAAGAAACTTAGCATGCATGCATATATATTTGTGTGTGTGTATATATATATATATATGCAGTCATTAGGAATATATGTACATATATATACACACACACACACACACGTATATATATTTTTATCTAGGTCCTTACTACTCAAAGATTTCTGAACAAGAAGCACCAGCATCACTGGGAGTTTATTAGAAATGCATTCTCAACCCCAACCAGAAATAATGCATCAGATTGCATTTTAACAAGACCTCTCCAGGGGTTTATATGAACATTAACATTTGGGAAGCATTGTATTCCTAATGATCTCCCTATAAACTCTTCTTGCGCTGCTTTTAATCCATTATATTTTCAGAAGTGGGAAACAGAATGACAGGATTGAAAGAAAGAGAAGTAGTTCTTCAACTGTATCTACCTCTTCAACATTCTTTCTAATTCCCGTGATGCTTCGCATGGCTCTAGAATCAGTGGGCTTCTTTTAGCTCTTCAAATGCATCGTTGCACTCTCTGCCTTTGGTTAAAATGCTCATTTCGTCCTTTAACCAGTTAACTCGTATTTAATTTTCCATCTCAGCCAACTTCTTCTCTGATCACCATAACTGCTCCCCAGCACCAATTACAACCATTCTTCCTGCTATTTACTCTTATTTTTCCTTAAGTATTTCCTCCACAGTGAAAAAGTAAATGTTATTATTTAATTAATATTGATCTTACCCATTTCACTGTAAACTATATGAGGACAGAGTCCAAATTTGCTTCACTTATCAGGTAATTCAGTGCCTAACACAGAGAGCTTGACACAGAATAGGTGCTTGATAAATATTAATTACTTTCTAACCAAATAAGTAAATATTATAAAAGGAATGCCTCCATTTGGGTGAGAGATGGGACTAGATGAGCTCTGCTGGTGCTGTTTAGATGCTTCAGTCGTGTCCAACTGTGTGCGACTCTGTGGACTGCAGCCCCCCAGGCTCCTCTGTCCTTGGGATTCTCCAGGCAGGAATACTGGAGAGGGTTCCATGCCCGCTGTCCAGTTCAGTTCAGTTCAGTTGCTCAGTCGTGTCCAACTCTGCGACCCCATGAATCGCAGCACGCCAGGCCTCCCTGTCCATCACCAACTCTTGGAGTTCACTCAGACTCACGTCCGTCGAGTCAGTGATGCCATCCAGCCATCTCATCCTCGGTCGTCCCCTTCTCCTCCTGCCCCCAATCCCTCCCAGCATCAGAGTCTTTTCCAATGAGTCAACTCTTTGCATGAGGTGGCCAAAGTATTGGAGTTTCAGCTTTAGCATTAGTCCTTCCAATGAAAACCCAGGACTGATCTTTAGAATGGACTGGTTGGATCAACTTGCAGTCCAAGGGACTCTCATGAGTCTTCTCCAATACCACATTTCAAAAGCATCAATTCTTCAGCGCTCAGCTTTCGTCACAGTACAACTCTCACATCCATACAGGACCACTGGAGAAACCATAGCCTTGACTAGATGGACCTTTGTTGGCAAAGTAATGTCTCTGCTTTTGAATATGCTATCTAGGGTGGTCATAACTTTCCTTCCAAGGAGTAAGCGTCTTTTAATTTCATGGCTGCAATTACCATCTGCAGTGATTTTGGAGCCCAGAAAAATAAAGTCTGACATTGTTTCCACTGTTTCCCCATCTATTTCCCATGAAGTGATGGGACCAGATGCCATGATCTTCGTTTTCTGAATGTTGAGCTTTAAGCCAACTTTTT
>SJYT01016311.1:91567-126365 GCA_006410635.1 Cephalophus harveyi | reverse complement strand
GGCCCTCACACGTAACCACACCGTCCGTCACTTCCGCTTTCTTGGGCTTCTACAGTTGCCTACATAAAGTGTAGTCCAGCGGGTCTCCTCTTCCTGTTTCCATCCATGATCTGACCCCACGTTTTAAAGGAAATCAAGATAAAGGACCCTTGTCTTGACTTTGCCATTTACATATTTGAACAGTATGACTCTGATTCCATGAGTCAACCAAGATGAGAAGGAGGCAACCATTACGTTCACAAACCCCTGACCTCCTCTAACTTTGCCTGTCTCATCCAGTCCTTGTGTGCAAGGGCTACTCTCTGGATTGTAGCTCGCCAGGCTCTTCAGTTCACGGGCTTCTCCAGGCAAGAATACTGGAGTGGGTTACCATGCCATTCTCCAGGGGATCTTCCCAACCCAGGAACTGAACCCATGTCTCTGTCTTCTGCACTGCAGGCAGATTCTTTACCCACTGAGCCATCAGGGAAGCCTCTTGCCAACCCTTACTGTACCCAAATGAAAAAGGCAGTCTTTCCTCCTCCTTTTTCATTATATATCCATTATAAATATATCACATCCTTTTCCTTTAGGTGGGATGTTGTACTGCCTTTTCTCCAGAGGTCATAATGGCAGATGAAGTACAATATTATCTTACTGCCATCTGAGCTTCAAGAAGAAGGGATGACCTAAGCTACTGATAAATGAGTTGCAATACCAACTCTGTATGATCAGCTTGGGTTTAGACTGATGTTCACACTTACAGGGCATAAAAGTCTTTAATACCACCAGGTTTACTTAGAAAGATACAGCAGAGGAAATACAGCATGTCCACACGATAGCATCAAATACATCTCCAGCAGAAGTTCTTAAAGCTGTCCAGGCACTCCTTTCCAGATCCCATTAAGATTATGCTTAACAGTTGTACAGAAGGCCAAATGGCCAAGACAGATATAATTCCTGAAGAAGAAAAGTAAGTAGGGATTTTTGACAGCTGTAAATACATTTTAGAAGTCTGTAGATTTTAAGATAGTGTAGGATAGGGGTCAGTTCAGTTCAGTTCAGTCGCTCAGTCGTGTCTGACTCTTTGCGACCATAAGGACAGACAAATAAACTAACTTGATTTTTAACACAATCAATATTAAAAACTAGTGGGGAAAAGGAAATATTCACTGAGAACTCTGGAACAATGGGTCATCTATATAGAAGAGAGAAAACTGCATAAAGTTGATTGCGTAAAAACAATTCCAGGTAGATAAAAGATTTAAAGCTAAATGTACATTTGCAGAAGATTAATATGTTTACAACCTATATGACCTTGGCATAGGGAAAGATTTAAAAAGCACAAATCATAAAGGCAAAGAAACACATGATTATATTAAAGTTAAGGATTAATTTTTTCAAGAGATAAAACCAGTGAAGACTCAAGCTATCAACTGAAACTAGATCTGCAAATAGAAAACTGAAAAGGAATTAGTATCTATGTGTGTATGTTAGTCACTCAATTGTGTCTGACTCTTTGTGACCCCACAGACTGTAGCCCACCAGATTTCTCTGTCCATGGAATTCTCCAGGCAAGAATACTTGAGTGGATTGCCATTCCCTCCTCCAGAAGAACTTCCCAACCAAGGGAATGAACCCTGGTCTCCTGCCTGCATGGCAGGCAGATTCTTTACTGTTGAGCTACAGGGAGTCCTAGTATCTATACCACATGAATAACAAATAATTATTTAAATAACTCAAATGGTCATTGAATATTAATAGGTATTTCACAAAAGAGTAAACATAAATGGTCAATAAACATGAATAGATGTTCAACCTCATTAGTTATCAGGGATATGCAAATTAAATCCCCAATGAGAGAGCATTTCATAACAACCAGATTGTAAACAATTTTAAAAAGTCAGTCTCAAGTGTTGCCAAGGATGTGACACAATAGAATGCTCATTTTCTCTTGACTAGAGTGTAAATTGATGTCTCAACTTAGGGAATTACTTTGGCATTCATTCATTCATTTAATGTATAGTAATTGACTACTATGCATGTGGTACTATTCTTGTGCTTCAGCGTGAAAAAAAATAGATAAAAATGATCATTTTAAGTTGAGCATGCAAATCTCATATAACATAAATTCCACTTCCTGGAGAGAATATTCCCTACAGAAGATAAATATATAACCCAGACAAATCTGTATATTTGTATATATGTAAATGTTCAAGACAGTACTGCTTCTCAGCAAACTGAGAAAGATGGTAACCAAACATGCATCATCAGTTGAATGGATAAACAAATTGGAGTGTTGAATATAAAAGAAGACCCCCCCAAAAAAAAAGCACTGAAGGTGAACTAACTATGGATACATATCAAAACAATATGAATTCAAAAACTATGTTAGTGGAAGATTATGTAACAATAGATTAAAAAAATAAGCATCTTCTGAAGTAATATATATATTTAGTAGTAAATTATAAAGAAAAGCAAGGTAATAGTTAATACACAGTTCCAGAGAAGAATTACCTCTGGGAAGTAAGAAAAAAGTAGGGGGCTTCTGAGGTAGAGTTTTATTTTTGAAATAGGTGAGAGGTATATGGGAGTTTATTTTTTTAAAACTACGTCTATGTTTCACATATATTTTGAAGATATTTTATAAATACTCTATGTCCTTAATTTATTAATTAAGCTAAGTTTCTTTGCTTGGTTATCAATTTAGACCAAAACAATAAAGTAGTAAAATCAAGGACTCACAAATGTCACTGCTTATACATTATGTGAGAAATTAGTATACTCCTGTCTCTTATACACATCTTCAACCAAGATGAGAAGGAGGCAACCATTAATATTAATTAAACTTAAAGAATGAGTATTTAATTTTACCTATCATCACAAACTATACAAGCATATTTTTCAAAATTTTGGTATGGTAAGGAAAAGAAGTTTCTGTGACTAAAGGTTCAGTGCATACTGTTCAATCAAATAATCTAATTTCTAAACACCTAAGTATTTAGAAATGTCAAATGAAATTACTCTAGAGTTGTCAATTTTCAATGAAAAGGTTACTCATAAATGAAAGACTGCTTTAACTACATTTTCCTAGGACATACTTTAGATAGTCCATATCAAAAGATTCAGTTACCTTAAAATTACCCACCATATATGTGAATGTCTGTGTATATGTGTTTATGTATATGTGTACATATATGTATGTAAGCATATATACGTTTCCATTTTCCTTTGATACACATACATAAGAAGATGATTTTAAACATTTTTCCTCCCCTGGTTGCTATAAATTAAGGTGTTGGCTTTTTACACCATGTATTTTGGGTATGTAGTCATAATGTTCTCCATTTCTTTAGCTCTGTCAGTTTCACACTGCTCTACAGTGTGAAATTGACAAGAAATGGTGCAAAACAGACAACTGGGAGCACAGAAATTTAACACAAAATTACTGTGAACATTCTTTGAAAAAGGCTAAAACAAAATTGGATAGCAAGAACTATAATATATTTCAATTTAACCAGATGTTTCAGATAAAGAACTCTAGATTTTTCTAAATGTATAAGTTTTTATCTATGTACAAATGTTTGAAAATGAAAGAATAATCTAGACAATAGCATACTACCTACAGGAAAACACGTATCATGTTCTTAAAATGAAATCTTATAATTATAATGCCTGCTTGTCTCCCTAGAATTAAATTGTAATTCCCACTTTTGTATTCTTGTGGATAAGGCTATGGTCATTTCAAACTCTCTCTCCACAGCAACCTTTTCAACATTTTTTACAACAAGCATGAAATAAGTTAAAGAAATGGTATTGAAAGTCAGCTTAAAATAATATTCTGTATCTTTCCTTTATTAAAATCTTTTGTCTGTTCATTGCCCCAATGTTAGTTACCATCATTTGGATTCTAAGAGGTAGAACACTATCTCTTTTCACCTTCTTAAAACATGCATTACACTCCTTCATATCAGAAAATTATGGGCTATTTCTATTTAATAATTGACTTGCAATTATGATTAGAAGGAAGAACAAATAATATTAGTAAAATATTGTTTTATGCTTTATAAATATCTTTTACAGACATAATTTTATGTAATAAACATAGCATCTCTAGGAGCTTTGTAAAGCAGATATCATTTTTATCACTTTAAGAGTGAAAAAATTAAACCACAGAGAGGTTGAATAAGTCAACTGAACATTGAACACTGAGACAGTTAATACAAAATAAAGACCAGAACATGCCCATGTACCCCACAATGTGTGATTTAAATAAGCATGCCATTCTGCTTTGAAATATTAATCTTCTGGTGGCCATAACATTTCATGGGTATGTTTCATGGAACACTCAGGCTATAATGATCAGTGCAAATGAAATGAACAAATGTTCAACATTAAAAATAGATCACAGCTGTAAGATGGTGAGTATAGAGCAAAATAAATTTTTCAGGTAATCCTTCAATTTCTATGACTTTACTCTTATAAATTCAAAATATATTAAAATAAACTCTAACTTGAATTATCCTACTTAATATATTCATCACTATTATCCTTCCAAAATTAACATTCCAAACAATGTAAAACACAAATGATTTACTTTCTGGTCCACAGAACTTTCAAGGAAAGTTGTATTAGCTAAGCAATATTAGGATCCTACAGAATGAATCACTTTATAATAAAACTCTTGGGAAAGGTCCTATATAATTGGGAAAATAATATCTGAAAATATATGACCATTATAGTTTTAAATAATTATTTCTGGCCTTTTAAGGATTAATCATTTGTTGTTCAGTCGCTCAGTTGTGTCCAACTCTTTGCAGCCCCATGGACTACAGCATGCCAGGCTTTCATGTCCTTTCCCATCTCCCGGAGTTTGCTCAAATTCATGTCCATTGAGTGATGTCATCCAACCATCTCATCCTCTGTCATACCCTTCTGCTTCTGCCTTCAATCTTTCCCAACATCAGGGTCTTTTCTAATGAGTCAGCTTTTCGTATCAGGTGGCCAAAGGATTGGAGTTTCAGCTTCAGCATCAGTCCTTCCAATGAATATTCAGGACTGATTTCCTTTAGGATGGACTGGTTGGATCTCCTTGCAGTCCAAGGGACTCTCAAGAGCCTTCTCCAACACCACAATTCAAGAGCATCAATTCTCTGATGCTCAGCTTTCTTTATAGTCCAACTCTCACACCCGTTCATGACAACTGGAAAAACCATAGCTTTGACTAGATGGACGTTTGTCAGCAGAGTAATGCTAACGAATGATCTCAGTTTGTTTCCAAGGCAAACAATTCAATATCATGGTAATCCAAGTCTAAGCCCCAATACTAAGGCTGAAGAAGCTGAAGTTGAATGGTTCGATGATTACCTACAAGACCTTCTAGAACTAACACCAAAAATAGATGTCCTTTTCCTCATAAGGGACTGAAATGCAAAAATAGGAAGTCAAGAAATATCTGAAGTAATAGGCAAGTTTGGCCTTGCAGTAAAAAATGGAGCAGGGCAAAGGCTAACAAAGTTTTGCCAAGGGAACACACTGGTCATAGCAAGCACCCTCTTCCAACAACACAAGAGATGACTCTACACATAGACGCTACCAAATGGTCAATAACAAAATTAGAGTGATTATATTCTTTGTAGATGACCATGGAGATGCTCTATACAGTCAACAAAAACAATTCTGGGAGCTGACTGTGGCTCAAATCAAGAACTTTTTATTGCAAAATTCAGATTTAAATTAAAGAAAGTAGGGAAAACCACTCGGCCATTCAGGTATGACCCAAATCAAATCACTTATGATTTTACAGTGGAAGTAACAGATAGATTCAAGGGATTATATCTGATAGAGTGCCTGAAGAACTATGGACGGAGGTTCGTAACATTGTACAGGAGGTGGTGGTCAAAACCATCCCCAAGAGAAAGAAATGGGAAAAGGGAAAATGGTTGTCTGGGGAGGCCTTACAAATAGCTGAGAAAAGAAGAAAAGCGAGAGGTCAAGGAGAAAAGGAAAGATATACTCATCTGAAAGCAGAGTTCCAAAGAATAACAAGGAGAGATGAGAAAGCCTTTATAAGGGAACAATACAAAGAAATAAAGGAAAACAATAGAATGCGGAAGACTAGAGATCTCTTCAAGAAAATTAGCGATACCAAGGCAACATTTCATGCAAAGATGGGCTCCATAAAGGACAAAAACAATATGGACCTAACAGAGGTAGGTGAATCATATTCACCACTCAAAAATATTTATACCCTACCTAAGCAGACTATCATCATGTAGTCTTTCTGCATAGATATATTGTTTACATAAATTTATAATTACATGCAGAACAAGGATAAATTGGGAATTATATGATTAAAAATGTAACCAATGAACACATCTAAATAAAAATTTCTTTGAATAACCACCACGGAAGAACATCATGTCACACCTAAATGTCCGTATTTAAGCCATATGGAACATATCAGAGCTACCGTAAAATGACTAAAAAGATTTATTTTGAACACTGAGGAAATCTTACTTGTGAGCAGATGCTTAGTCTAGCTTAGAGGCAGCAGGTTTTCACTGGGTGACTGATCACATCACTGGGGCATTTTTTATGAAGTCTAGAATAGGATATTTAGTAAAATGCCGGCATATTGATGACAACATACAATACAGGCACTTCAAGATATTTCTGAAGGACATCGCAATCACAATGCTCTAGATCTTAAAACAAAGACTGTTTATCCCCATTTCTCAGAGAGCAAATGTTCTTTTGTCATGTTTAACTCTTTCAGAAAAAAATCAATGAGAGATCTGCCTGAACAAAATCACATGATTAAACTCTTGCAGCTTAGCTCCCTCACTAATAATCTTTCACAAAATGCACATGATTAAACTCTTGCAGCTTAGCTCCCTCACTAATAATCTTTCACTTAATTATTCATATTTTTAGAGCAGCTAGACATATTGTGTGGAGAAGGCAATGGCAACCCACTCCAGTACTCTTGCCTAGAAAATCCCATGGGCGGAGGAGCCTGGTGGGCTGCAGTCCATGGGGTTGTGAAGAGTCGGACACAACTGAGCAACTTCACTTTCACTTTTCACTTTCATGCATTGGAGAAGGAAACGGCAACCCACTCCAGTGTTCTTGCCCAGAGAATCCCAGGGACAGAGAAGCCTAGTGGGCTGCCGTCTATGGGGTCTCACAGAATAGGACACGACTGATGCAACTTAGCAGCAGCAGCAGACATGTTGTGTGTATGTGTGTGAGTCGTTCAGTCGTGTCAGACTCTTTGTGATCCCACAGGCTATAGCTTGCCAGACTCCTCTGTCCATGGAATTCTCCAGGCAAGAATACTGGAGTGCGTTGTCATTTTCTTCCCCAGGGAATCTTCCCGACCCAGAGATTGAATCCTGGTCTCCTGCATTGCAGGCGGATGCTTTACCATATGAGCTATTAGAGAAGCCCATTAGAGAAACTGAAAACACATTACACATTTTCTTCTCTTTTTTAAAAGTATGAATGCAATCTTTGGAAATCTATGTGAAGTGTAAAAAAATTGGCAATGAAATGTCACATGAAACATATCCTTAGGCTTTTCCAGCTTAAGTTCTTGTGTGTGTGTGTGTATGTGTGTGTGCTCTATCACGTCTGACTCTTTGCCACCCCATGGATTATATAGCACACCAGGCTCCTCTGTCCATGGAATTTTCCAGGCAAGAATACTGGAGTGGGTTGTCATTTCCTCCTGCAGGGGATCTTATCAAACCAGGGATCAAACCCACATCTCCTCTGTCTCCTGCATTGGCAGGAGGATTCTTTACCACTGAGCCAAAGGATATTAAAAATGTAGCCTGAACTTCTCATTGCTGAGAGAAGAACTGTGGAGCCCAGAGAGTTATACAACGTACCCAAGGTCTCACAGACGAGTGGTAGGAGCCTCAACATAAGATTCCAAAAAACTCAACACTCATCTGTTTTCTTCTCACCACATGATGACCTCTTTCATACAGAAGTGAGCAGTCAGTGTGAAAGAGCCACATTTATGAATTTTTCTTAAGACTAAATATTTATCTTTATTATAATCAATCATTTTTTTGCCCAAAACAAAATAGCATTATTGTATGTATAAATATTTTTTAAAATAACTTTTGTTTTAAGTCTACTGTTACCTGGTCTCAAAATGTCATACTTTCTTCTCCCAAAACTGATGTTACCAGAAATCCTTATTACTGGTTAGCAAATTGCAAAAGACAACACCTGGAAACTCAATTGGAAAGACTTGGGGACAACAAAAACAAAAAAATCAATGATAATTTATTGCAAGACTGAAAGAAATCAATTGATATATACTCTTTAAAAATGGGCTTCCCCCATGGCTCAGCAAGTAAAGAATTCACCTCCAATGCAGAAGACACAGGAGATGTGGGTTAGATCCCTGAGTCAGGAAAATGCTCTGGAGAAGGAAATGGTATTATTCCTCTAGTATTCTTGCCTGGAAAATTCCATGGACAAAGGAGCCTGGTAGTCTACAGTCCATGATGGCAGAGACAGACACACTGAGCAACTACACACACATGCTTCAAAAACAGTCATATCATTTTATGTATTTATATCTTTAAAACCCACTTACAAATTCCTGATAAAAGATCAAGTTAGAAAATTATTGAAGGTCATTAAAACAAGGGTAGCACAAATAGTTTTCAAATTTTTCTTAAATCTAACCCTCAATGTCTTCTGAAAAGATTCAAATAGTTAACACTTTCAAGTATCAGACAGAGAATAGACTAAATCCTAAAAAACACAGTGGAGTTAAAACATGTCTTCAAAAAGTGTAGCTCACATAAAATATATACACTGGGGTCAAAATTAGATTCAAGAAAACTAATGAGAATATTCTTCTCTACTAAAAAAAAAAAAAAAAGGAAAATAACCTTCTTTTCAGTTCAAATTCACTGAAAATCCCAAAGGAAACATTTAATTTTCTAGGACATGCTGAAAGACATAGGTAAAAAGGCAACACAGCTAGAACTGAATTAATCAAGCAAACATCATTGACAATCAATAGAACTTTCCTGGTGATTAAACTCAGTTTGAGATAGCTGGAGGTAGACCCAATCTAGTTGGAAATTCCATGGGAAAAGCATCTTAAAAGTGAAAAATGGTCTGAAAAAATGAAATATGTAAACAGTTGTAAACCTTTCAGCATTTTTCAAGACTACAGAGACAACATCTGAATAAAAACCAAGAGGATAAGCCTTGTGTTTTCAAGTTACAGAGATATTAACCAGTACAGATCCTTACCCAACTTCATTCTTATTTTTCGAGTTGCATTGTGTTTATATGAAAACTTGTTTTCTCTAATCTCCCAAATATTCTAAAGGGTCACATAACTATTAGCAATCAGGAAGGCAGGAGACTGAATACTGAAGTGCTCCAAGGTTAAGACTGCTTACATTGTTAATTCTAAATTGTTAAATCTAACTACATCTGGATTCTTGTTTCATCTATTTAAAATTGTACTGGGAAAATTCTAAGTTTGGCCACACTCTTATGAGAATGACCACATATTCCAGTATGAGGAAACCCAAGTTTATGCCTGGGTTCTGGCTTAATCATTAATAACTCTTAAAAGGGTTCCATTTTGATGATGTATCATATAAATATCACCTATAAAGAATTTTAAACAGCTTCTTCTTTTAGTTTCCTAGGCTCCAAGAGGACTTTCTTCCATGCAAACTCAAGGTTAGAAAAGCAGTTAAATACTGGTCTTGCTATAACAGAAACCTTACAGTATACACCTTGACTTTTGGGACCCTACCTTCTGTCCCTCCTCCTTACTACTTTCTATTACTAGTTTAAATTTCACTTCTTCCTGTGGACATCATGTGTTATTCTTCTGATAATCTCTTCTCCCCTCTTACTCTCTTAGTGCTTAGCTGACTTGCAAGCATAGACCTAATTTGAAATATTAAATTTAATAAAAAAATACTTCAAAGCTACTAATTAACTTACAAATCAATTATTGCAACCCAGTTCACTTGTCAGTTGGATACATCCCTTATGCTGATAAAAGAATTTAGGTCAAAATTCATGCTTAAAAAATACTACTGAATACGTGAATGAGTAAATGAATGTTTAGGGAAGTCATTATAGACAAGCTGTTTGGTATGAAGTAATAGAAACAATTTTATGCTACAAAAAGAAAGAGGATGATAACAAGATAAAAGGGAAGCAAATAAGTTCAAATGTGTAATTATGTTTGAAAGAATCCCTGCCACCCCATGGTTTCCCACAACAATCAGCATGTCCTAAGGCACCAATATTTATAACTCAGTCTACTGGATCATTTCTCTTCTTTTTACTGTAAAAATGTAACTTGGACTTCAGGATGGAAATCATTACTATTTAAAATAAATTTTTAGAAATATATTTAAGAAACCAAAATACATCCATTTCTTCAAGAAAACATGCATACATTTGCTTTCAACCTATAATGTTCGGACCTGGCTAATGCTGTTCCCATTTTGTACAAAAGAGGTAGTCAAAAGTAAAAACTTAGAAAGGTGTACCCCTGCTTTTATTTGTTTCACAATTACCACGTTTTCAAGCATTGTGCCAGGCTCTGAAGCATTTGTGACTTCATTTGACCATTAACTCCTGCCCGATGAGGTACTCTTTACAGATACAAAAACTGACTTTATATAGGTTATAGAACGTTCCCACATAACTAATCAGAGTCAAGAGTCAGGCACTGAACCTATGACAGCCTGATGCCAAATCACAAACTCTAAATATTCCCTTCACATTTAACTCATTTGTGGTCACTGTTTAAAGACAGTCGAGCACAAACCCCATCAACGATTGATTCTTAAAGCTTTAGAAAACCAAAATGAAGAGCTTTTAAAAACACCCCCATGCCAGTGATTCTGATTTAATCAAGGCAGAGCCTGGGGACTGGTACTATTTAAAAGCTCCCCAACTGATTCTTAGGGGTGCCTGGAGACCTGGACACCTGGCCCTCTGCAAATAGCTTGCTTGATTTCCAAAATGCTATTTCCTAAAAGTTATTCACAGTCACCCTAACCTCCAGATACCACAAGCAGGCCACTATTAGGCACTTAATATTTACATAAGGAGATAATGCCTACTGAGGAATGAAACTTACTTATTTGGATTAAGATCTCTCTTTCCTTGTAAAAATGCTCAGCTTTTGTGGTTTGAGTATTATCATCCCCGTGCTGATTCTTGGATATATCTTTAAATTTCTTAAAACTGTCTAATGTGGAGTTTGGAACTCATCTTTCCCTGATCTGTATCTGCTGTAATTTTTATGAGGCGGAGAAAGATGGAAATTCATAGAATATTAGCATAGGTCAACTAGGATTGTGTCCAGCTAGTTCAGCCAATTAGAGCATGGACTAATGAGACTAGTATCACGGCCTTCCTGCTGTCTAATTGGCTCTAATATAGATTCACAAACACAAACTTTACCCTTAATCTTGGGTAGGCAATGCATAAATGCCAGTCATTATCTGTGGATCATAATACATATATATGTGTGTGTATGTATATAT
This sequence comes from Cephalophus harveyi, assembly GCA_006410635.1. Classification (NCBI taxonomy): domain Eukaryota; kingdom Metazoa; phylum Chordata; class Mammalia; order Artiodactyla; family Bovidae; genus Cephalophus; species Cephalophus harveyi. The sequence continues at coordinate 114,825 of SJYT01016311.1, read as the reverse complement.
ATATATATATGATCAACATATTACAGGTCTGTGAAAATCCAGCAGTATCATCTTCAAATGAAAACAAGAGTATATTTTATTTTTTTTAAGAGTATATTTTAGCAAGTAGCAGTACAGCCAAATTTAGGCCAATTAGAAGACAGAAGGAAAAATGTCTAGTTAATCAATAGTCAGCTGATCACAATATTAATCAAGTGATGCCACATTTCTGCAAGCTGACATTGAATATAAGATAAAATCACTCCCACTTTAGCTCAGCTGGGATTTTGAAAATGTGTTAAATTAATGTTCAAATTCAGCATTAAACCCCTAGAAGCAAGGGAATTCATAATAAACTGCCCATCATTTTATCATGACTTTGTATTCAACCCCAAAGGTAAGATCACCCAGAGTTCTGAGTTTCTCAGAGAACAAAATGTATGACATTTAAAAACCAGCCCATTACAAAACAGGGTTAGCTCAGTGCAGCACTGAGTACTGTTATTTGTGGATTTAAGGCATGCCTTACTAATACTTTAAAGTGGTCTTTCTCTCTTTTCCAATCCTTTTAATATGGTAGTGTGACTTGCATTGGGATATTTTTGAAGTTTTCATTTCACAAAGCTGAAATCCCCTAAGGCCCTGGTGTTGTAAATGAACACTCAGGAATAAGATGAGTGGAAGGATCTTCTGAGAGGGACCCTCAAGTGATTTGTGTTCAAGGGATGAATACTTGAGAAGTGTATTCTAGCAAGTTCTGGAAGGAAAAACAAACCGCCAGTCAGGCACTAGGGATAATCATCAATGCAATACCTGCTCAGAACTTGACCAAACACCAATTTTTCACCTTGACTGGGGGGTAGGGGAAAGGGCAACATACTGGATCATCATCCAATTACTTGGTGAAATGGCTTTGGCTTTACATCTTTTCCCACACAATAACTGTAGCTAGAAACTGCGAAGTCAGCATCTTGTAGCCCTATAAGCTTTTACTGTGATAATTTCTGATCATATCATATTCCATTTCTCCTTCACTTCTACCATCTTTTATTTTTATATGACTAGATCTCAAAAGTACACTATGTATATGTTAAACAGTTCAAATGTACAAAAGGGTATAATAAAGTCTACTTCAAACCATACAAAAGGGCTACTGCTAAAAGTAATTCCACTTTGAATTCAGTCTGCAGTCTCTCTCTCCAATTATTTATCTTGTGAAATCATTTATCTCATCTTTCTTTTCTCTCTTCCTCTCCTTTTCCTCCTTTCCTCCCTCCCTCCTCCTTGCTCTATCCTCCCACTCTCTGCAAGTACATGTATGCATGTGTGTGCTCAATTCAGTCACGCCTGACTCTTTGTGATCCCATGAACAATAGCCCACCAGACTCCTCTCTCCATGGAATTTTCCAGGCAAGAATACTGGAGTGGGTCTGCCATTTCATTCTTCCTGACTCAGGGATCAAACTGGGGCCTCTTGCATCTCCTTCCCTGGCAGGCAGATTCTTTACCACTAATGTCATCTGGGAAGCACACATATATCTTTTACACATATTGTTTGTTTTACTTATATTTGTACAACATTCCATATCAATGATTATTTTACTTTATTATGTCCTTTGTTCTATTCATTTAATTTTTAAAAATTGAAGTATAGTTGATTTACAATGTTGTGCTAATGTCTGCTGTATAGCAAAGTGACTCTGTTATACACACATATGCATTCTTTTCCATTATGTTTTATCCCAGGAGATTAGATATAGTTCCCTAGGCTATACAGTAGGTAGAGGTGCCATATTTTAAATTACTACATAATATCTGCTAAGCTTTGAATGTTTGTGTGATTCCAAAATTCATATGCTGAATCCTAACACCTAGTGTGATGGTATTCAAAGGTGAAACTTTTGGGAGGTGCTTAGGTAATGAGGGTAGAGTCCTCATGAATGGGATTCATGTTCTTATAAAAGAAACAGGGATCTCACCTTTTGGTCATATGAAGACACAATGAGAAACCTGGGATCTGGAAGAGGGCCCTCACTCAATCTTGTTGGCACCCTCTTCTCAGACTTTGGGACTCTAAAACTGAGAAATAAATTTCTGTTCTTTATAAGCTAGCCAGTCTATACGGTACCCAGGCTAAGACAATATCAAACAACATGGATGAACCATAATTATCATCACCTACTACTGGGTTTTTTTCCTAGATTTTCTTATTATAAATAATGTTACAATAAAATCTTGTACTTGTATACAGATACATGCAAAAAATGTATTGCTCTATGTATCTTTGTATGCATATGCAAGTATATGTGCTGAACAAATCTGGGGTAGGAGAACTGATAGGCCAAAGATACGCATATTTTAAGTTTCAGTAGTTATGCCCTGCAAATACAGGAACCAACTTACACCTCAATCGCCAATGCATGAGAATGCTCCCATGCCCTCATACTTGCTAATTCACCGTGATATTATAAGGTTTGATTTTGCCCATCTGAGAGGTAAGAAAAATAGTATCTCACTGTAATTTTAATTCAAGAATGAATATTTTTATGAGCAGCAATATCAAGTAATTTATAGAGTTGGCCACAAGAATTCACAGATTCTGTATTCAATTATCCTATCCTTTAGTCAGTGTTGAAAGGGTATTATTTACTTTGTGCCAAGTGTTGCTCTCAGAGTCACTACTTAAATTAGGACATAGTTCGTACCCCCAAGGCAGTCCAGTAGAGAAGGAAGACATTAAAATAATAATTAATATACACTGGGGTAAGTATAACAATAGAACAAGTATACTGTTTGTATTAAAATAATAATATACATTGTGGTAAGTACAACAATAGAACATGTTTACTGTTTGGATTAAAATAATAATTAAAACACATTGTGATAAGTACGTTAATAGAACATGTATACTGTTTGGATATAGAAATGCTTAACTCTAGGTAAAGAGCTTGTTTCTGAAATGTACCTTAACTATTTTTGCATTTTATAAACATATTCAATTGTGATGAGAATAATTAACATAACACCTTAGTCAGCAAGAAGCATAACTGTGGCAATTACAGTTAATAATTAAAGGTTCTGATTAGTTGAAAAATTGTTTTAACTGGCACATCTAAGCTTATAATCTACATACTGAAATAAGAGTATGCAGAATAATTTATAAAATTTTGTCTTGCTTGATACAACAATGTTTTGGGGACTTACAACATTGTCGAAAAAATAAGTCAGCATATTTTCTCTCTATCCATTTTGCAGATATTGTTTAGCTTTTTTGAAATCAAAGCACAAACTTTAGTCTGCCACCTTTTCTCTCTTGACTCATTGAACTATTAAACGTTTATACATGGTGATTTCTATTAACTGTTGGATTTGTTATACCATGCTAAAGATGCTCACCTTTTAGCATGAGGTGTGTTAAGGATAGTTAATTATATTACACAGAAAGTCCTTTAAGTATTCAGATCCCATAAAATGTGATAATAATGTTAACATCGTTGACTGGTAAAGCTACTACTTGAGTTTTTAATTATCATTCTAACCTTTAGAAGCTGTCTTCCAATCAACAGGAAAGCTTTAAAACTTTATCTCTGGACTAAATTCAGTTCACTGATCACATTCCCTTAATTTCCAAACCTCAACACATTGGTTATAGTCAATTGGTAAGTTCTCACTGAAATGTAAACATTCACGCTGGACTGCACACAGAACTAGAGAGAAGGAGCTGGCGTGGTGCACAGAAGCTGTGGAGTGAAGGTCAATGTTTGACTTTCAATTCTGTTCTCTTTAGCAAGCTACTTATCCTTTTGTTGATTCTGATTTATTAGTAGTACGATGAGAAAATACTGCTTCTACTATCTACTTCCCAGAGTTATGGTAATGATCGAATGAAATAATGGATGGAAACAGATGAGGAGTCATAAGCAATAAGGCTCTCTGATTCCCTTTTACAATAACCCTTTCCTTCCCACCCAACCCCAATTCCTCATGTAGCATCTACCTACCCAAAGCCTTCTGTGCTGTGCTACTCCATTCGGGTCTCCCCTACTCTCATCACTGTCTCCCACCAACATTCATCTTCTTTAGGTTTTATCTCTCAGACCTAATTTTTACTAGAAGACAGCTATAACACAGGAAAGAATAATTTGCAAACAATAATGGACTACATTTATTAAAGCACTTGCCACAGGCCAATCATAAAGTCATCACTAGGCAACCTTTCAGCTTTTCCTACAATAACTTCTAATTATCTCATATTTCTATTTTCCTTCAACTTGTCATGCAAAGAACTTTATATACATTATTCTCACTCAATCTGTACTACAAATCCATGTAGTGGAGTTTATTATTATTCTTGTTTTAAAGATCAGGAAACTGAGGCTTGGAAAGTGAAGTAATTTACCCTTGGTCATGCAGCTAAGCTGTGGTGAAACTGGGCTTTGAACCTCACAGGAATTCCTTCCATTATCACTGTGCTCTGCTGCTCTGCTTAGATGCAGAACTAATGCAATCAACAAATGGTCTCTCATATGTATTAATTTAAACATGGTCACTGAACTATACAGTATGAATTTGGAAGCTCATCTAAATTAACCATCCATCCAATCCTTATCCTCATTTGTCACACACCTGAGTCACATTCTGTGTTTCTTGCTTCAATATCACCAATGAGGAATGTATTCTATATATCCAAAAGGAATCCCTTCATATTCAGGCAGCTCTATTGTAAAGTTCTTTATATCAAGTGAAAATCTTCCTTCCTGAAAAGTCCACTTCACTGATCTTAATTTTACCTGAAAGCTTAATCTAAAAACTATAATTCATATGTTGTAACACAGTAAATCCTCTAACGCTCTCTGCTCCCTGATAAGGTATTCAGTGCACCTTGGCCATGGTGGTCCCTCGCAAATGAAAGCACCTAAACTCTGCATTTCTCTCAAACTCCAGGCATGCTCTGGCCAGCTGAGCAAACTTCATTGTTCTAGATATTCTAGTTCTTCTAGTCCCACCAAAGACACCATTAAGATTGGGGTGGGGGTAATCATATCACGGTTTTGACTTTTATATGAGTTTACCTCTCCTACATCTTTTTTCACTCCCTTTTCCATGTACTGTAGTTGAAATGGATCATGTTGGAGCTGGTTTCTAAAACAATGGTTCTAAGTAGGTCTGCACATTGTTATAGAGTCACCTTGGGAGCTTTAAAAATACTGATTTCTGGGTTGCGGTCAGAGATTCTAATGTATGGTATGGGACACGGCCTCGATATCAAGATTTATATTAACTGTATTTTATTATGTTTTTATTATTATCAGTTTTATATCATCCATAAATTTAAAGACATGGTAACCAATGTTCTCACCAAGTCATTGCAGAGTCCTGGAGCTTTACTTTAAGTTAATACTGGCCAGGTACACAGATAGAGGTGTCTGACAAGCTACAGTCCATAGCGTATCAAAGAGTCAGACATGACTGAGCGACTAAGCACAGCACACTTTGGTACAGGCATTCAAGCAGTTATAAATCCACTAAAGTACACTATCATCCAGACAACAGCTTTCTATTTTGTTCACAAAATGACATCAAGAAAGATTTTGTTAAATATCTTATAGAAAAGCTAGTCTAGGACATGGTTAAAAGCATGGATTCTGGAGTCGAGCTTCCTGGGTTCAAATCCCAGCTGAGTTATTTGCATGACTTTGGGCAGGTAACCTAACCTCTCCATACTTCAGTTTCTGTAGTTGTAAGTAGGTATAATAGTACTTACTTAGAGGGTTGTTCAGAGAAGGCAATGGCACCCCACTCCCGTACTCTTGCCTGGAGAATCCCAAGGACGGAAGAGCCTGGAAGGCTGCAGTCCATGGGATCTCGAAGAGTTGGATACAACTGAGTGACTTCACTTTCCCTTTTCACTTTCATGCATTGGAGAAGGAAATGGCAACCCACTCCAGCATTCTTGCCTGGAGAATCTCAGGGACGGGGGAGCCTGGTGGGCTGCCGTCTATGGGGTTGCACAGAGTCGGACACGACTGAAGCGACTTAGCAGCAGAGGGTTGTTATACAGATTAAAAGAGTATAAACATATAAAGGTTCTGAAGCAAGAAATATGTCTTAGAGGTCATTTTCAAGCCATTCATGTGTCTCCTTACCCCAGTTAAAGCATGATTCACAAGCCAGTACAAGGTTTCTAACAACTGGGTACACAGAATGACATCCACTGCTTGTTCTCCTTATTTGCATAAAGATGATTGTGTACCTCATACCAAGGAAATAATTTTAATGAGCCCTGACTCTCCCATCTTCCCGTTCATAGAAAAGCACTAAATTCCTTGAGATGCTTCCTCCTAGGTTTGAGGTACAATATTTCTAAGTCTACGGATGTAAAGTAGACACTTTCCAAATAGGAACAAAGGAAAATAAATGTCAACATTTGGAACACTGGCACCAACACAAGGCACTGCCAGAAAGATTCATCTGATGAACCAGTTAGATGAACCAGTTGTCACCACAAGATTGTGAATTAGACACTGACAGCAGGGAACTGTTGCGTCGTTGTTGCACAAGTGTGCTGTGTCCCGTGTGACTCTTTTGTACTCCATGGGCTTCTCCAGGGGATCTTCCTGACCCGGATTGAACTTGGGTCTACTGAATTGCAGCTGGGTTCTTTACTGACTGATCCACCAGGGAAGCCCAAGTGAAAAACATTAGCTTGGAAATATCTCCTGGAATGACCAACCTCAGGGAGGGAATGTGTTAATCTCTTCAGGCAGAGGGGCAAGATTCCCTGATGCAGGTCACCATGCATCACTGTAATTAATAACAAAAGTGAAGTGAAGTCTCTCAGCCATGTCCAACTCTTTGGGACCTCATGGACTATAGCCTACCGGGCTCCTCCGTTCATGGGATTTTCCAGGTGAGAATACTGGAGTGGGGTGCCATTTCCTTCTCCAGGGGAAAACGAAGGTTAAAGTCAAAGAAACAGATCTATGAGTCAGAACTGGCTCATTCCTGCAACAGTTCCCCAACAGTGGCGCTGGGGGTGCAATGGTAAAGAACCTGCCTGCCAATGCAGGAGACACAGGGATGCACTTTGGGAGGATCCCCTATAGGAAATGGCACCTCACTCTAGTATTCTTGCCTAGAAAATTCCATGGACAGAGGAGCCTGGTGGGCTACAGCCAATAGGGTCACAAGAGTCAGACGCCAGACACAATACTTCCTCAGCTCCTCTCCTTCTCTGTAAAAGAACCTGACATCCTGACCCCAATAAGATAGGTTTTTTTGGAAATATTAGTCTGTCATCTTCTTGGCCAATTGGCTTTCAGAATAAAGTAATATTCCTCGCCTCAAAAAAAAAAAAAAAAAAAGGTGTACCTAAAGTGTACAAAATCCGAAAGTTCCAGTTAAGCAAGAGTTAACTAATTTATTATGGATGCAGTATTAGCCATTGTACAATAATAAGAGTATATAAAAAGCACACAGATATCAGAAAGAGAAGCCCCCATGGATTCATTTCTGAATTTACTACCTCCTGAATATTTTGAAGCTACTCAAAAACTCAGGCTCCCTTTCCCAGTATCTCCCCCCCCAAAAAAAAAAAAAAAAAAAACTTGAGTGAAGAAACACCACTTTAACTTACTGAAATAAAGACAACATTTCTAGATATAAAGCTATTTCCTCTATCATCTTGTAAAAAATCAACACTACCAAAGAAAGAATCAGAGAAAAAAAATAGGACTAGAATTATCATAGATCTCCAAGTGAAATTCACACACCAGTTCTGAAATGTCAGCAAAAAGATGTTCAGCTAAAGGCCCCAGTGGTATTGCAGAGTCCCTGGATGAAATAAGACAGAAGTCTCCTCACTCTGACAGAACAGGCATTCCCCATGGGAGGCATGTATTTATTATTCAACTGCCATGTGCCAAGAAAATATAGCTATTGGATAATATCATCTTTTAGGAAATTAATAGATATGGAGTCTGCCAAACTACTGGCAACTTTTATTTAACCACCAGTGCCTTTTCTAATAATTTGAGAACAATTTCATAGAAAAAAAAAGCTTTTTTGAAGGTATTTAGTGATAGAAATTTAGATTACTGATTCACATTTGCAATTTGCCAACAAAAATACCACACAGCCAAATAGGATTGACGTAAGTAGGAGGACATTGGAACTGATATGCAGATGAGAATAGAATGATATTTAAGGTAAGGAGGAATCAGAATCTTTTCCCAAATGGTACAGTTTAGATGCCAGAAAAGGCCACCAATATCATTTTAAACAATTAGAAGTAATGTGTAACATTACAGTAACATTTGCAATTAGGCAAAAGTAGAAAAAAGATTGATGATGGGAGGCCAAAGATACTATCTTTTGATATCCAAAATAACAAAATTTTATAGTAGCATACCATTAATAGGCATGAAAAATTGGAAGTCAATTATAATTTGTCCTAGGACAGCAGACATTGAGAAATTAACTAGATCATGGGGGCAAGGGAATTACCATTTAACTGAAAGAAGATATGATTTACTAAGCAGTTCCTTATTGGGCTGGTAGTGTTAATCCATTTCTAAACTTGCATTAATTGCTCTCACACTCAATTGATCCATCTGGGCTCAAATTAGGCTTCCTGATCTGACACGTCACATGACTACAGAACTGAGGTGGCATCTTAGATTGGGTATAAAAAGTGTAGCTTGAAGAAATTACTCTGAACATTTGCCTCTACATTACTGACTAAGCAACTGGAAGATATTCTAACACAAAACTGTGTTATAGTATATAGGATTCAGTTCTCCATATATTTTCTCTCATTTTGAGAATCAAATTAGACGCTGATGTCTAGTCACTACTGTTGGGGATATTTACAAAAACAGTGGTAGGGGGAGGGAGATATTAAGAAGTGAAAAGAGAGAAGAAAAGTAATGGAAAAGGCTAAGTTAACAAAGAGAATTTTGCAATACAGTCTTAGGTGAGATATAGGAAGATGAGCCTTTATTCTCCTCTAGGGAGGTTGCCCAGCAGTGTAAGAGTGACATTCAGAGCTGAGATAGAGTAATTCTAGGCTGGGAGTAGGATTTTTGATAAATAGTTCAGCATCTGTACAATGGATAGTGCTCTAATATAAAGTTATAATAAGAATTCAATAAAACCTGCCTATAAATACTTTGATATTGTATAAGGCATACAGTAGGTACATAATAAATATTATATTCATTCTATTTTACTCAGATTTGGTACATTGAATAATCCAAGGATCCTTCTAAGTTAAGTCAAGTTTTCAAGGTTCACTGCCTCCCTGAGAAACTTAGGAAATAGCAGTCCAAAATATGAGCCTTAATCAAAAGGACAATTAATACAGAATAAAATTCAGATGAAGGGTGGAAGGGCCTCGAAGGAGGGACCTCTCATTATGCAACAAAATAAAATTAATTCATAAGTATCTCAAACCTGTTGAGTGAGAAAAATTCTGAAAATGTCCTAGTTGGCAAAGGATTTCAACAATCAGAAATTAACTGTACAATTCTCGTGCTTTATTTAAAATCTTACTGACAGCTATTATTCAATGTGCTATCTTTATTATTTTATCTCAGTAATGACAAGGAAGCTTTCATAGCCTTACTCATGATTTCTGCTCCAACAATCCTATTTTTTATACCATTTAAAGTTTCTCAAACAGAAACTTTATCATAGGAGTTTCCTGGCATAAACTCTAACTATAGAAACTGATTGCTTTTACAGAAAAGAGAAACCTCCACTTGAGCTTTGGTAGACCCAGTTTTCTAGGTAATAATTAGAAACTCAACTTCTTATATAGAACCAGGTAGGGTTCCCATATTAAATACAGGGCTGCTGCTGCTGATGTTAAGTCCCTTCAATCATGTCCAACTCCGTGCGACCCCATAGACGGCAGCCCACCAGGCTCCTCTGTCCCTGGGATTCTCCAGACAAGAATACTGGAGCAGGTTGCCATTTCCTTCTCCAATAAATACAGGGCAGTAACTCAAATTTGCATTTCAGCTAAACAACAAATAATTTGTAGCACATGTATGTCCTAAATATTTTATGGGACATATTTATATTAAAAATTATTCATCACCACAGTAACATACCTCAAAATAAACAACAGAGTGTATAGATTTGTTGTTTAGTTGCTAAGTCATATCTAACTCTTTTGTGACCCCATGGACTGTGCCCACCAGGCTCCTCCTCCATCTATGGGATTTCCCAAGCAAGAATCCTGGGGTAGGTTGCCATTTCCTCCTCCAGGGGCTCTTCCCTGACCCAGGGATTGGACCCACATCTCCTGCACTGGCAGGTGGATTCTTTACCACTGAGTCACCAGGGAAATCAGAGCATACAGACAGTCCAGACTAATTACTGAACGTATACAACAGGAAAACTCAATGCACTTGAAGAGCACTTTGATTCTGTTTCTCAACTAACACAGGCTGACTTCATCTGCTGTATTTCGTAACTAATCATTTTTAAAATCTGCTAAAGGGAATTCCAGATTGCTATCTCTTGATAGAAAAGTGAAAAGATGCAGGTACATCACTGAGATTCATCATAACTCATCATAACTTTCTAAATCCTTCTTGTGAAGAGAAATTGCTGCTAAGACTCCAGGCAGATATGCTAAATCATCCTTCACTTCCTCTGATGAATTTTCCATGATCTGTGTAATATGACAAGTTTCACTATTCTAAGAGAATTCTGACGTTCTAAAACTTCTTTAAAGGTTTCGTGTACGAAACACATTACAACATCAGGAATTTTAGAGAAAAAAATCTCAATGCCCTTTTAACCTTCTAATTCTCAACTCACAAACCCAATTTGTTTCATGGGCTTTGGGGAAGTGAGAAATATAAGACACTTATTTGTAAGTCAAAATCTAAAATGAAATAACCTTGACTATCTGATGATGACTTGTGACATGACATTCCCAAAAGGACAAAAGAAAAATAGTTTAAAATTAGGCTTCAGCTAAAGACAGAAAATCTTCTAATTGTAATGGCACATAATATGTTCCTGCATTTCAATAAATAACATTTTATCTTTAATGCTTAATCATGTGAGATCGCTTAACCTAGGCAATGATCCAAGGATTAACAAGAAAAAAAATCAGGAAGTGCAAGATTTTAAAAGCATTTGCAGTTCCACGGTCAAAATCAAATGAAAGAAAAAGTATAATAGCACCATTTCAATGTATCTGAATTCACCTGTTTAGCTTTATTTCTACCATGCAAAGAATAAATCCAAGAATAAACATTTTATTAAATGTCTTAGTAGTTAATTTTGGTCACCTCTATTTCTAAATGCATTATTCCCAGCAAAACTTTCAACAAGGGTTATTTTCTGATGGAAAGAAAATGCTAAGGAAATCATTCTCACAACATTTGCTTATACATTTCATCTTTTATCACTCTGTGAGAACAAAACCTATTTTTAATATTTCTATAATTTTAGCATCTGAGAACTTTTGCTTTTTAAGATGAGGCAGTTGTATGAAAGAAGATATTTTTTTAACATTTTAATGTATCTTCAGACAATGTAATTTTGTTCCTTAACTAAACCTCTTCATAGCACATATATGTATAATGACGTATGGGTAGTTTATATCAACTATAAAATATATAAAAGCCTTACCCTCTCCCACAGTGCTCTAGAATCTATTAACAAACAAGCAGATAAGTCTAATGATGAATGACACAATATAGTCAGCACTAATAGAGTGGTTTTCTACAAATGCATTGCAAAAAGATGAACAAATACTTTACATTTTGGAACATGGCCATTTTGATGTCACATGTCAAGTAAGGTACAAAGTGGTAAATGTTAGCAACTTTAAATCTGTAGGTCCTGGACCAAACAGCATAAAGGAACTTTGGAGGAATGACAATGCATTCTGGAAGGTAGACTGGGTTGAAGGTAAGAGTCTCTTCTTGAGAATCTAATGAGGTCTTCCCCTCCCTCTGCTTCACAAAAATTTATCTCCTAGAGACACCTTAGCAGAAGCTATCAGCTTTGACAGAACACCGAAATCCTGGCAGTGAACCATAAATTGACCATTACCATAAAAAGAGCTGCTAAATGAGAAACCATGTGCTCAGTATAAAACTAATTTCATGCTTTCAAAAGCACACAGTGGCTTCAAGCAAGATAGTGGCCCTGGGACTTGCTGAGACAGATTGGCGAACACAAACGGTTTGCTCCTGATGTGTGTGCTTAGCCAAGCTTTACATGTACTGGCAGTAAATGGGGTTCTCGAATCTTCCGTCAAACAAATACACACTTATCTATAACTTTAGAGCTGAAAGCTATAAAACAGCTGCCTTGAATAAATTTAGCAGGAACACACACACACACATATATATACATACCCCATGGGCCACGCTAGCTTCCAATCAAATAAAAATAGATTTCTCTGCAGAGCTAACATACTAAATAGGCACTTAATAAGCATACTGGTATTGAATACGTCATAACTGTCACAGTCCTTTCTTCTTTAGAAACAGCTTCTCATCACGCAGGAATCAGAGTTTAGAAGAGCCTCAGCAAGAGGACTCCATCTACTTGGAAGCTAACTTTGAGTTTGCCCTTATCAGGCTGGTGTTCAAATACTCTATACTGATAAAGCCACATCAGACTTGTCTCAGCGTGGTTGTCTACTCATTTAACTCCTCACATGAGTGTCAGTCCTTTATTTACATTTAAATGATAAAATCTGCTACATTTAAAATGTCACATCTAATTAAAACATGCTTTATGAAGAAATCCTGCTAATTTTCTCCTCCTCTCATTTAATATAACATCTCTGAAAATCAATTACTTTAGATTGTCCAGTGCATGACAGGTGATAACTTTTAATTATTAATAAGGTCAAGCTTAACAAGGTGTCAACTCCAGTATGCAATCTATTTCACTTACTTTCTTAGTTATCTCATAAATATCCGTTGTTTCCTGCTATACATTTTTCACATCAAAGATTCTACAAAGAACATTTAGTTCATAGCCTTTATATATATACACCTGAAGTACATAATAACACTGCTAATTGCCTACTTTTAGTAAAGACAGCAAATAACATAATATCACTGACTTGTTCCGAATGTTTAAAATGCAAAGGAAGTCACCTACTGGTAAGATGTCCTCGGCAAACAGCTAGCACAGAATAAAAAGAACACTGTTACATCCATTTAAGGAGTTACTTCCCCCAAAATTATAGAATCTTATAATTATAGAATTATATGGCTCTTCACTGCTGCCCCTTCAGATCTGTCGGCGCGATGTGATAAACAACAATTGACAACTCCACAGGATTCAACACAGCATTCAAAAGAATTTGCTACTGACACCCCAGAGCCCAACGTCCAAGTTTTAGAATAAAAATGCTCACCTCTGCTAGGAAGTCCACTCCACATCTTGGCAGGGCTTTCACCAGCTTCAAGCACAACCAAGTTGGATAAACAAAACTTCCAGGATGTGACCAGTGTAGCACACGGGGCTCCGGAGACTTGGCTCCAGCCCTGATGATCTGTGTGACAGCACCACGCTAGATCAGCGCAGCTCCAAACCTTCCCAGATGCCGGCTTATTGCACTGCTCATTGAAAATCCTTTACACGCTGGCAACATTTTAGGGAAGGACAAGCACACTCTGAGTCATTTGTAAAGAAAACAGAGCAATTTCGATTCTATATCTCCACGCGTGCTGAAACCAGAAGCACTGTCAACCTGCAAGTCTGAGGTGGGTTTATGCCGAGAAACAGGCAACCTAAGCCTTCATTATCAATGCATGAAATCAGCCACTGTGATCAAATTCAAGCAAACCACGAAAAGGATATGATTATGAAAGGCTCCACAGATTTAGCACCAAACCTTGTGGAGTGAAGAAATCGTCTATTGAAATTGTGTAAATGTTAAAAATAGCTCTGGCTTTTCAACAATGAGCAAAATACAGAGAAGAAATCAGTAGTCTATATTATAAGGACCTATCATAAAAGCTACAAAAAAACAAAATAGCTGTGGATCCCTGGGACTTTTCTACAGACAAATGAAATCACTAGAGGCTATTACAACTGTAGCAAAAAATTTTTTTCATATATTTGACACAGATGTCATTAAAAAGCAAGTTAAATATCCATTAACCCCCGAGTTCCTGTCCCTAAATTAAAATAATAATAGTAAAAATGTGCAGGGTTATGCCAGGGCAAAATACTATCAATTTTACTCTAAGATGAATTTTAAAACAATAAATATTTAAATATATTTAGTCTATGTAATGAGAAAATATACATACAAGGTAGAGAATATTTTTAACCCCATAGTCTCTCATTGCTTATTATGTTTTTTAAATCTACAGCTCATTAAATCCATACAGCCCTAACCCAGCCACCCTCAAATTTATACCTTTACCTTTCACCAGCCTTCCTCTTTTATTAGTAAAATATAAGATGCAAGAGCCAGTTGACAGTTTTAAAAAGGCACAAGGTGGCTAAATCCCAGAAAATAGCAGTGATGATTTGAGATAACAAAATATAGAGCTTTGACATGTGCATGCAAAGTGCAAAGTAAAAGGGACATAAAACGTTTATTAAAAAAATCATAAAAATAACTGGGAGAAATTCCTAGTAGGCAGCACTGACAAAACACATATTTACGGTTCTAATCAAATTTTTAAAAATGAGTTTTAGGTTCTCACTGAGACTCTAAGGCAGAGCATATCAGGATCTAGTAAGTGCAATTCCTGATTTGCAGATCTTCTATAGATAACTGTATTCAATTGTTATAATACTCACAGCTTTTAGGTGTAGATATATTTAGTAGTATCTAATCTAAAACATCTGTATAAAAATAAAAACTACGCCACAACACATATTTACAGAACACAGCATACTGGAGCAACATTAAACATTGACCTCCCATGAGTAGTCTGATGCCCCTGGGTGTGGAATTGACTCCTCACAGGACGCCAGCTGCATGTTCTTCCTTGAAGACAGTTACAGACATATATGAGTGGAAGTGCACGTGTGTGTGTTGAAGGGGGAAATGGTTACACACACTCAAGTCATAAGAGAATGGACTAAATCTTTACGATCACTTTTGCCGCCTGAATTCCATTCATTTAGTGCCTCATGAATCCCCTAGGACAACAACTGAATGGACTATGAGAAATGGCATTGGGTATCACTGATTCAGAAATTATTTCATGTCACCTCTCTCTGGTCTTCTGTACTTTTCTTGTCTTAGAAGATAGTCTATGAGATACTGTGTCCCTAGAACTCATATTATTATTATAATACATGCAACTCCCTGGTGATAAGAAAATAGCTTAAAATAAAAATCAAAATATTTAATTATAGGTCCTCAATCCCTTATCCAAAACCCCTAGTGCCAGATGCATTTCAGAATTCGAATGCTTTCAGATTTTATAAAGATAACACTCTGCTTTACTGTGAATTATATAATACTTCCAGTAGAGTAGAGGGCAACATTCTATATTCAGACATAGTAACAATTCTGCAGCAAAATATGTGCATATTAATACTAGACAGGATAAATAAAGACTACTGTTAACCTCACATCAGGTCAGGATTTGCCATCAGGATAAATTACAAAACCTTCTAATTTTCAGAGTTTCTTAGTTTTAGGGAACTGCAGGTGAGAGATTATGGATGTGTACAAATGTTCACCTAAACTACTATAAGGTTATGGGTTGGAAAGCGGTACGCCAGCAGTGTTCTCTGGCTTAGGCAAGAGATTTGGAGATGAGTACTGCTTTAACAGGATAAGGAAAAAACACGAGACGGTGCTATTAAGACTGAGACACAAAGGAGAGCAGAGATGTCGCTATAATGCTAAACAACAAAACTAGAACGTGGGAACAGAAGGCAAGAAGAAGCCATTCAGAATTTCTGTGCCAAGAAATTACGAAATAAAACGATGATAACCAACCACTCATTGATTACCTACTCTATACTCAGTGGAAGGGACTTGACATAAACACTTCTTTTAGCAACCTATATCTTATAATTTTCAAAAGGAAATTTTAAAAGGAAAATGTGTTTTCAGAATAAGGCATAAAACGTTGGTTTATCTCACCCTTTTCTCCTTGTACCCCAAAACAAAACATCCCCAATACTAAACATCACATGTGAGAATGTAAGAAAAAAAAAACAAAAAAATAAGCTTTATCTTCTGAAGTAAAGGTCCATATTTTATTTTATACACTATTTGGGATAGGAGTTCTTTAAAATCACTTACAGAAAAGAAGTAACACTCTACAATCTATATTCAAACTGCATAACATTAAAGCCCATTTAAAAAATATATTCTTGAGACACGTGAATATTATGTTGTGTTTACTTGGAGTTTTCCTATGAGTCTTTTCCCAAATAGATGCTTTTTTATACTAAGTAAGCTGAAGAGTATTAACACAGCAAAGCATTGATACTAGACGTAAGACTTCAGACCTACAGAATATTCACCATCTTCCATGAGATCTTTCCAAAAAATAAAAACCTGCAGTTATAACATATGGGCAGGACACGTCTAGAGCTCTAATGTACCACATGATGATGAAAATAATACTGTATTGAACACAAGTGGCCCTTGAACATTGCCAGGGAGAGGGGTCTGACCCTCCTCACAGTGGAAAACCCGAATATAATTTATATAGTTGGTCTTCCTTATCCAAAGTGCCTCCATATTCGAGATGCCTCATATACACAGTTTCTCTGTATCCATAGATTGTCTAGATTGCAGATTGTCTAGTACTGTAGGGTTTACTAGCAAAAAGAACCTGCATATAAGTGGACTGCCAGGAGATCAAACCAGTCAATCCTAAAGGAAATCAATCCTGAATATTCATTGGAAGGCCTAATGCTAAAGCTGAAGCTCCAATAATTTGGCCACCTGATGCAAAGAGCTGACTTACTGGAAAAGACCCTGATGCTAAAATCGAAAGCAGGAGGAAAAGGGGACGACAGAGGATGAAATGGTTGGATGGCATCACCGACTCGATGGACATGAGTCTGAGCAAGCTCTGGGAGTTGGTGATGGACAGGGAGGCCTGCCGTGCTGCAGTCCATGGGGTCACAAAGTCAGACACGACTGAGCAACTGAACAACGTAAGTGGGCCTATGCAGTTCAGACCTATAGTGAACTGGAAATTTGCTGAAAACTAGACTTCAGGTGCTCTCACTACACACTAAAGAAGTGATATATGAAGAGACAAATATATTTAATTAGCTTGACTGTAGTAATCACTTCACTATGTGTTTATCCAATCATTATGTTGAACACCTTAAATATATACAACTTTTATTTTTAAAAATTTAACAACTATAAGTGTGTGCTGCTAAGTCGCTTCAGTCGTGTCTTGACTCTCTGCGACCATATGGACTGTAGCCCTCCAGGCTCCTCTGTCCATAGGAGTCTCAAGGCAAGAATAATGGAGTGGGTCGCCATACCCTCCTCCAGGGGATCTTCCTGACCCAGGGATCAAACCCGTGTCTCTTATGTCTCCTGCATTGGCAGGCAGGTTTTTTTTTTTTTACCACTAGCACCACCTGGAAAGTCCTCCAAAACTATAGTTACCCCCTCAAATAAAGGCCTTTCCTGAGTGCCTTTTGGGAACCAGACTTGCAGTAGGGAGGAATCCTAAGGGTGTTTGGGAGAAAAATGGTCTTCCTATCCACTGTACAAAGTATAATGGAATATGTGGCTCTAATGTTAGTATCTAGAATATGATCCCAAGTCATGTTCCTGTGAAAAAAGGCAATAGCATTTATTCATTTCTGACAGTATAACATAATGTGACCAAATCTTTCTTAAGCAACCAAAATAGTGCCCTGGTAGTATGATGAAATCTTTGCAATTTCTAAAGTGAAAGTGAAGTTGCTCAGTCGTGTCCGACTCTTTGCGACCCCATAGACTGTAGCCTACCAGGTTCCTCTGTCCATGGGATTTTCCAGGCAATAATAGTACTGGAGTGGATTGCCATTTCCTTCTCCAGGGGATCTTCCCAACCCAGGGCTTGAACCCAGGTCTCCCGCATTGTAGATAGATGCTTTACCATCTGAGCCACTACTTAGCCATTTCTAAAAGTAACTGATTATTTGGAGCCAGTAATTGCCCAGGAATAAAATCAACATCTCTTTACATCATGTCCACATAAGAAAAGATAAACTTTAAGAATCTGTGGGCCAACATCTCTGAGCTTGCAGGACAGGCTCACCAGAGACAATCTCTTGAAATGAAGGGGGCCAACGTGATGGAAAATGCCATCATATGCAGCCCCTAAAAAATACTATACCTAGACCCAACAGTTCCTCCAGACTCCTCATGTGATCAGGAGAAGTGCAAAACATGTTTCTCAACTTGCCTTAAGAACCGGATCCAGAAAACCTGTGATGACCGAGGAGGAACAGCACCCCCATGGTCAGTGATACCACTGTACAAGGTTGTCTAACTTGGAACAATGTCCAGCAGCCTCCTTGGCAGTGATGCCAACAAGGTATGAAAGGAGAACATCTGTGTGAAGAAAGGCGGTCAGTCAGGATGACCATACACTCGTCCCCCAGTGAGAATCTGAACTCAATAATTTTAGTTCCTATTGAGCCAGCTACTGAAAGCCTTTCTCCTGAGATAAGCTTAAAATAGATCATAAACGTATTCTATTGAAAGACACCCATATTTAGGGTGCCTTTGATGATTCAGATCACTCAGCTACCCAGACTTAGCATGACAGTCTTTAAATTTCAAAATCTAAAAATTTTAAATCTTATTTAAAGACTGAAACCCAAGATGATGTAAAACAAGTTGTCTGTTAATAAATATGATACATGTAAAAGTTCATAGTCCAAAGTATTCTTAAAGCGAAAGACTATCTGTCCTTCGATAAAATAGAGACAATCACTCCTATTAATTCTTTTTTTTAAGAAGTTCCACTCAAACTCCTTTACATATCAATTCCTTAGGGCTCTGTACTTATATAATCGACATCCTTCCTTAACATTTTTATACCACATGTACAGAATATAGAACTGTTCTATAAGGACTTTTAAAGGTGACCTGAGGTATAGTTCTAGATTTCTGACACAATCTGTAATGGCTAGGCTCTATCTCAAAACATTTTGGAGGTCTGGAATTATCCCTTGATACTTCATCCTATTCCAAATTGCTGTACTCTCATTCATAAGCAATTTCTACCTTAATAAGTCCTGCAATATAAAACTCAATTGAATTTACCTGGGGAGTACAGATACGGGTCACTAACTCTATTCTTGTTTGGAAGAATTAAATTACAATTTTGCAAAATGCTTAGAAACTTATAGCGATCAATACTGGATAAAACAAAGAGTCAGAAAAATAGATAAATATTCTGTCTACTGTGTCATCATTGGGTCTGAATTATTCAAAGAGATAATTCCTGTACTCTCTCATAAGGATTTGGGATTTATACCAAAGAAATCATATGCTCTATTTTCAATGATCTCATTTGTGATATTTTGACCAAGGCTTTTTCCCCTTCCAAGTCTGTCCCTTCCTGCAAAACTATAGAAATCACATGGGCTCTATCTAATAAATGAGTTACACAGTAATTCCTCCATGAAAAGATTTTATGGACTTATAACTAAGAGGTCTAAGGAAACAGGTGCATTGAAAATAATTAACCCACCTACCTACATACCAAAATGCTTTATCTACCTAGTGCATTTACTGATAGAAACTCACTGATACTCACTGACACACTGATAATTTGATATACATTCACTACGGCACTTACATTTTGCAAAAGATTTCATAGTTAAGTTATAAATGGCGCATTGATTCATCAAAAATGAAGAAAAGGAATGTATTCAAAACCATATGTTTCTACTGCAAAAGTAAAAGATATTATCATATTGATGAATTTAGTCCTATCTCTGCATCTATCACACAACACTTTATGTTTGTAGTTAATATCTTTTAAAATAGACTAATTTTTTACAGACGAAGAGATAGATTAAGATATTTAAGTAGTCTGTTTAATTTCTGAAAATTGGAGAAAAATCTCCCCTATCCCTTCCTCCATTTCTTTCTCTCTCTCTCACACACACACCCTGATTCCTCCTACAGATTCTACCTAAAGCACAGAAGATGCTCAAAAAAAAGTCTGTCAAATGAGCATGTCCCGACCTACATACATTCTCATCTCTTTGTACTTCGCTTTCCATATTCATTGATAAATTCCAGCAAATGTGGTGGGATGAGGAATGAGGCAAATATCTTATTTTCAGTATACTTGTGGCACCATCTTGTGGTAATTCTAGAGTGTTACAGTTTTGAGTTTAATTTCCAAAGTTCAACAATGTCTGAGAAAAGGCTTTTGAGGATAAATTTTACATTTAAAATATATATGAGCTTCAGTGTAAGAAATGTGACTTGCGTACTTTAAAAACCCACACACACGTGGCAACGGTCATAATATCTGTCACAGTGCTCTGACCCTAGAAGCTGTTTCTTGAATGTAGATAGGAATGAGACTAAGGGATCATCAATAACAAGCGCACAGGGCCTATGTTTTACACATTCTTTGTTTAGTCATTCTTATATTTTATGGCTAAAATAGCTTTCTCTTAGATTAAAAATAAATTCTCTTTGACTGGAAAAAAAGGAAAGGAAAAAAAAAAACCAACTGAAGCTCCTGGAGGCATCAAAGGGAAGCACAGAATATGGAGCAAAGAAAAGAACACAGTATAAAATGCTCCAGCTGACAACCCATTTTCAGAGCTTGCCCTCCATTTCCACCTCCAAACCATTACCTCCACTTCCTGTTATAAAATCCATCCTTACTTTCTCCCCTCGGCCCCCACAGGGCCCTCAACTTAAAATCTACTCAGTTCAGCCAGATGAAAGATGCCACCTCTCACACCAAGAGGCAGAGTCTCCCTTTCCACCAGTTGAATCTGCTGTGGTCTTGTGGCTGGGTTTGCCCAAAAGAACCCTGTGGTTGCAGCTTCCAGTCTAGCTATATGGAAGTGTGACTCTGTGACCCACGTGTGATGAAGCCTAGCCTAACCTCCAAGAGAAGAGTCTGCTGACGAGAGGGACCCAGCCTGCCGCCAGCATCAACCGCTAGACATGTGCCTGAGGCCATGTGAGACCACCAAACCCAGGTGATACATCAGCTGCCTGCAGCCTCCACTGAGTCCCAGATGAGAACTACCTGGCCAAAACCAGCCCCGGTCTCTGGCCCACAGAATCATGATTAAAATGTTTAATGTTAAAAAAAACAAAAAAAAAAAATTTAAAGCCTTCTGCCAATCTTCCCCAAATCTCTGATTTTCTTTCTAATCCTCTCACTCAATTTCAGGCACATCTCAGCTTTTTACACATGTCAAGCTTTTTCTCAATTTATGATTCTAAACATTCTCTTTACTTCCTTTGAATCACTTCTCCCCACTCTCTTTGCTTGACTAACTCCTGTCTAGTCTTAAAAGTTTCACTTTAAATGAGAGTAGAAATTCTTTGGGACTTAATTGAAGGTGGGAGAGAAAATGGTCATTTTAGTTAATAAACAATGGGGAAAAAGGAAACACTGATGTTAAGAAAATAGTCCTGAATTCTTTTCATTTTTACTTTGTGAAAAATTTGTTGTAAAAAAAATTATGAGAGGTAATATATATAGAGAGATGGATCTTAGAGTTTGAATCTTTTTGTGTGGCCTTAGGAAAAGGCTCCAGATCTCTCTCCCTCTGGATTTGCTTATCTGTAACATGAGGATGCGGTCTGACAGAACGAGGTCCACTGGAGAAGGGAATGGCAAACCACTTCAGTATTCTTGCCTTGACAACCCCATGAACAGTATGAAAAGGCAAAATGATAGGATACTGAAAGAGGAACTCCCCAGGTCAGTAGGTGCCCAATATGCTACTGGAGATCAGTGGAGAAATAACTCCAGAAAGAATGAAGTGATGGAGCCAAAGCAAAAACAATACCCAGTTGTGGATGTGACTGGTGATAGAAGCAAGGTCTGATGCTGTAAAGAGCAATATTGCATAGGAACCTGGAATGTCAGGTCCATGAATCAAGGCAAATTGGAAGTGGTCAAACAAGAGATGGCAAGAGTGAACATCAACATTGTAGGAATCAGCAAACTAAAATGGACTGGAATGGGTGAATTTAACTCAGATGACCATTATATCTACTACTGTGCAGGAATCCCCTAGAAGAAATGGAAAAGCCATCATAGTCAACAAAAGAGTCAGAAATGCAGTACTTGGATGCAGTCTCAAAAACAGCAGCATGATCTCTGTTCGTTTCCAAGGCAAACCATTCAATATCTCAGTTATCCAAGCCTATGCCCCAACCAGTAACACTGAAGAAGCTGAAGTTGAACGGTTCTATGAAGACCTATAAAACCTTTTAGAACTAACATCTAAAAAAGATGTCCTTTTCTTTATAGGGGACTGGAATGCAAAAGTAGGAAGTCAAGAAACACCTGGGTAACAGGTAAATTTGGCCTTAAAGTACAGAATGAAGCAGGGCAAAGGCTAATAGAGTTTTGCCAAGAGAAAGCACTCATCATAACAAACACCCTCTTCCAACAACAAAAGAGAAGACTCTACACATGGACATCACCAGATGGCCAACACCAAAATCAGACTGATTATTTTCTTTGCAGCCAAAGATAGAGAAGCTCTAAACAGTCAGAAAAAACAAGACCGGGAGCTAACTGTGGCTCAGATCATAAGCTCTTTACTGTCAAATTCAGACTTAAGTTGAAGAAAGTAGAGAAAACCACTAGATCATTCAGGTATGACCTAAATCAAATCCCTTATGATTATACAGTGGAAGTGAGGGATAGATTTAAGGGACTAGATCTGATAGATAGAGTGCCTGATGAACTATGGATGGAGGTTGATGACATTGTACAGGAGACAGGGATAAAGACCATCCCCATGGAAAACAAACACAAAAAAGCAAAATGGCTGTCTGGGGAGGCCTTACAGATAGCTGTGAAAAGAAGGGAGGTGAAAAGCAAAGGAGAAAAGGAAAGATACAAGCATCTGAATGCAGAGTTCCAAAGAATAACAAGAAGAGATAAGAAAGCCTTCCTCAGCAATCAATACAAAGAAATAGAGGAAAACAACAGAATGGGAAAGAGATCTCTTTAAGAAAATTAGAGATATCAAGGGAACATTTCATGCAAAGATGGGCTCAATAAAGGACAGAAATGATATGGACCTAACAGAAGCAGAAGATCTTAAGAAGAGGTGGCAAGAATACA
>SJYT01016311.1:0-91355 GCA_006410635.1 Cephalophus harveyi | reverse complement strand
GAAGAAGCACAAGCTGGAATCAAGATTGCCAGGAGAAATATCAGTAACCTCAGATATGCAGATGACACCATCCTTTTGGCAGAAAGTGAAGAGGAACTAAAATGTCTCTTGATGAAAGTGAAAGAGGAGAGTGAAAAAGTTGGCTTAAAGGTCAACATTCAGAAAACTAAGATCATGGCATCTGGTCCCATCACTTCATGGGAAATAGATGGGGAAACAGTGTCAGACTTTAATTTGGGGGGCTCCAAAATCACTGCAGATGGTGACTGCAGCCATGAAATTAAAAGACATTTGCTTCTTGGAAGGAAAAGTTATAACCAACATAGATAGAATATTCAAAAGCAGAGACATTACTTTGCCAACAAAGGTCCATCTAGTCAAGGCTATGGTTTTTCCTGTTGTCATGTATGGATGCGAGAGTTGGACTACAAAGAAGCTGAGCACCGAAGAATTGACGCTTTTGAACTGTGGTGTTGGAGAAGACTCTTGAGAGTCCCTTGGACTGCAAGGAGATCCAACCAGTCCATTCTGAAGGAGATCAGCCCTGGGATTTCTTTGGAAGAAATGATGCTAAAGCTGAAACTCCAGTACTTTGGCTACCTCATGCGAAGAGCAGACTCATTTTAAAAGACCCTGATGCTGGGAGGGATTGGAAGCAGGAGGAGAAGGGGAGGACAGAGGATTAGATGGCTGGATGGCATCATCGACTCGATGGATGTGAGTATGAGTGAACTCTGGGAGTTGGTGATGGTCAGGGAGGCCTGGCGTGCTGCGATTTATGGGGTCGCGAAGAGTCGGACACGACTGAGCGACTGAACTGACTGACTGAACATGAGGATGTTCATATTTGTCTTATTGGTTGTGAGGCCTAAAGCCATTATTTCAGTCTTTTCGTGAAAACTCTATCTCCAGTGCACCTCAGATCAAGTACCGGTGTGTCTCTTCCCACAATTCAGCAGAACCTCCGTGCTCTTGGTCTGATCTCACAGATACCATCCATTGTCAAAAGCAGGATCACAGGTCACTCCCTAAGAAAGAATCGCTTGCCATTCTGAGGAAATATGGATCCTTAAAGCCCCAGAATGAAATCAATCCTCCCCAACGTAATCCTTGGGGCAACTGGATTCTCCATGATAGACACACACCCTCCCCAAGGACACAAGGAGAATAGAATGTGAAGTTAACGTTTACTACTCTATCTGGTGATTTACTTGCTTCTAATTTGCAAATGGAGATGAGATGGTTGGATTGAATCACCAACTCAGTGGACATGAATTTGCAGAAACTCCAGGAGATGGTGAGGGAAAGCCTGGCATGCTGCAGTCCATAAGGTCGCCAAGAGTCGGATACAACTTAGTGACTAAACAGCCACTGGAAAGGGGAGAGTGTCAGAGTCTCATGTATCAGTGAATGAGAAGGCGGGAAGTCCTCTGAACAGTGAAACCCAGCCTTACCACACAGACAGGATGCAGCCAGAGAGAACTTAGGGCCCCTGTTTTCTGACTGAACTTGCACATCAGGTAAATTCTCTGAGCAGGAGTAACCTATAAGCACATGCTACGCTAATTCTGCCCAGTTCAGGTGATCTCCATAGATGAGGGGTAGTAACACCATGGTGAAGAATCAGGCTGCAGAATCAGGCTGCCTTGTTCCAAGTTCCAGCCTTGCCTCTTTTGGCTACTACCCAACCTCTTTATTCCTCATTCACATTGTCCATTATAATAATGTGTCTTCCTTGAAAATCTGTTGAGAGGCTTCAACTGTCATAACCTCCTTAGCACAGTATCTGGCATAAGTGTCTGACATAGCTGCATTCGGCCACCTAACTGCAGTCTTTCAGGCTGCTGTCACTGTTTTTATGATACTGGAGGAGGCACAGAGTTACTCAGACAACTCCCAGTGAGGGGTGGAGATCAGTTGAGGGGTTGGTGGGGCTACGTCACTGTTTCCATGACATCATCCCTCTTTTTCCCATGGGTCAGTGGATGCCCCAGAGAAAGACAAGGAATGAAGAGGCCACTTTTCTCTTTCCTGACCATTTCCCAATTACAAATTTATTTAAAGTAAGAAGCTGCATTTCTGGCTATAAATCCTCCTTGTTGGGTAAGTGTTCTCAGAGCGTGATTTTGGATAGATAGCTTCCATATCATCTGGGAACCTGTTAGAAATGAAAGTTCTCAGGCTCCATCCCCAGCCTACTGAATCAGGAACTCTAAAGAAGGAGCCCAGCATCCTGCATTAGAACACATTGTCCAGGCGATTCTGATGCATGCTAACATTCGAGAATCACTGGGTTAAACGATCAGCTCTCAATGCATCAACTTATTTATATTTCTTAAGTTCAGATTCACCTCAGAGGACGAGAATGATGACTGGAATAGAGATGGCAGAGGAAGTATTACAGCGATGGGCACTCAGGTTGAAGAACAGGCCTCGGTCTTGGACAGCAGAGGGCAGGATGAGGGTCACTAGCCACTCTGGACAGGAAATAAAGGTGCTCGATTTCGTCTGACATTGGGAAGGTGTCTGTGCATTCAGCAGGTCCTGGGGAAATGACACCTAAGCTAGGATACCTGCACTTGTTGGGAAAGCTTCTGGTTGATGCAAACCAGAGTGGGATAAAAAGAGAACTTATAAGAGCTCTGAATTCTAGCAGTTGTCCCTGATTTCTTTACAGGTGTGTCTGGGCAACTGTGTTTTTCCTATGCCTCTGACCCCACGGGACAAGGATGACTCTTCTCCCTGTTTCAACTCCTTTATACTTTGCCAGATGGATGTTCCTTCCTTCCCCCTACACATACTTCATTCC
Organism: Cephalophus harveyi; assembly: GCA_006410635.1. Classification (NCBI taxonomy): domain Eukaryota; kingdom Metazoa; phylum Chordata; class Mammalia; order Artiodactyla; family Bovidae; genus Cephalophus; species Cephalophus harveyi. The sequence continues at coordinate 88,546 of SJYT01016311.1, read as the reverse complement.
AACAACAATAAACTATTTATAGTTCACCCAACATGCACTCACATGGCTGCCCTCTCTACCTGGAATGTTGTTTTTCCTTGAATAACCTGAAACTCATTTTATAAAATTTCCTGCAAATATCACATCCTCTAGGAAGGCTTCTCTAATTGTTACAAAGTTGACCATTCCTTTTTCTGTGCCACATTTACATTATCTGTAGATTGTCACTGTTCTCAGCATATCACATTGTCATCCCTTTATCTGACCTCTCTTGACACTTAAGAAAAGGGATTGTATTTTACTAATCTCTGTAGCTACTTGATAATTTTAAAAAATCAAAACCCCCCAAATCTGTGTTCATTATTATATCTGATGATACTACTAGAATTGTAATATCTTTATTACAATTTTAACTGAAATTTTTATTGAGATAATTAAAGATTCATATGCAGTTATATGAAATAATACAGGGAGTTCCTTTGAACACTTTGTCTCACTACCACTGAATATAAAATTTTATAAAACTATAGAATAACATCACAATCAGGATGCTGACATGGATACAATCTACCACTCCTATGCAGATTTCCCCGGTTTTACTTGAAGTAAAAATGGTTAAAAATTGGGAAAGGAGTACATCAAGGCTGTATATTGTCACTCTGCTTATTTAACTTATATGCAGAGTAAATCATGCGAAAGGCCAGGCTAGATGAAGCACAAGCTGGAATCAAGATTGCTGGGAGAAATATCAATAAACTCAGATATGCAGAAGACACCACCCTCATGGCAGAAAGTGAAGAGGAACTAAAGAGCCTCTTGATAAAAGTGAAAGAGGAGAATGAAAAAGCTGGCTTAAAACTCAACATTCAATAAATGAAGATCACAGCATCCAGTCCCATCACTTCATGGCAAATAGATGGCGAAACAATGGAAACAGTGACAGACTTTATTTTGGGGGGCTCCAAAATCACTGCATATGGTGACTACAGCCATGAAATTAAAAGATGCTTACTCCTTGGAAGAAAAGCTATGACCAACCTAGACAGAATATTAAAAAGAAGAGACGTTACTAGGCCAACAAAGGTCTGTCTAATCAAAGCTATTTTTTTTCCAGTAGTCATGTATGGATATGAGAATTGGACCATTAAGAAGGCTGAATGCTGAAGAATCAACGCTTTTGAACTGTGGTGTTGGAGAAGACTCTTGAGAGTCCCTTAGACTTAAGGAGATCCAACCAGTCCATTCTAAAGGATTTCAGTCCTGAGTGTTCATTGGAAGGACTTGACTGAACTGAACTGAACTGAAAGGAAATCAACCCTCAATATTCATTGGAAGGACTGATGTTGAAGCTGAAGCTCCAATACTTTGACCACCTCATGCAAAGAGCTGACTCATTGGAAAAGACCCTGATGTTGGGAAAGATTGAGGGCAGGAGGAGAAGGGGACGACAGAGGGTGAGATGGCTGGATGGCATCACCGACTCAATGGACACAAGTTTGAGCAAGCTCCAGAAGACAAGGAAGCCAGGTGTGCTGCAGTCCTTGGTGTCTCAAAGAGTCAGACATGGCTGAGGGACTGAGCAACAACAATGTGTATTCATGTGTCTGTGTGTGTTTGTCACCTGTGTAGATTCGTGAATCCACCACCACAGGATCCCTCATGTTGACCTTTTATAATCATATCCATTTCCCTCCATCAGGGAAGGGAAGCCATAACACTCAGGAAACACTAATTATCCTTTAAACTTTTGTCATGTCAAGAATGTTATACAAATAAACGCATTCATCGTATGTACTGATAAATTCGTGTGATTTTTCTCCACTAGCGTAATTCCCTAGAGATTCATCCAAGTTGTTGCAAGTATCAATAGTTTATTATTCATCTAGTAGTTTTATTTTCACACTTCCCTTGATGACTAATGCTGTTGAACAGCTTTTCATGCTCTTATTTCTATCTGTTCATCTTCAGTGAAATTTGTCTTCCTATCTTTTGCCCATTTTCTTATTGGATTGCCTTTTTCCCCCCCACTGATGTGTTTCTTCATGTGACTAGATCTTTTGTTGGATACGCAGTTTGTGAATATTTTATACCATCTGTAGCTTATATTTTCACTATCTTCCCATGGTATTTTACCAAGCAAAAGTTCTTAATTCTGAATGAAGGCTAATTTATCAATTTACCTTTTGGATCATGCTTTTGGAGTCAAGTCACAACTCTTTGACTAACCCTAAGTCCCAGAGAATTTCTTCCATTTTTTCTCTAAAAGTTTTGATATTTTTATGCTTTACTTTAAATCTATGATCCATTTTGGTTAATTTTTATATATGGTGTAAATGTTTGTCTTAGGAGTTGTTTTTGTTTTGCTTATAGATGTGCTATTGCTCCAGCATCATTTGTTGAAAAGACTATTTTTCCTTCACTGAATTGATTTTGAATTGTCAAGAGTCAATTGACCATATCTGTGTGGATCTACAGTTCCGGGTTCTATAGGTTTTTTTTTTTTCCATTGATTTACATGTCTATAGACATGTAAATGACATACACAGAATGTGTATGTCTTAGTCACTCAGTTCTGTCCGACTCTCTGCAACCCCCTGGACTGTAGCCCACCAGGCTACTCTGTCCTGGGAATTCTCCAGGCAAGAATACTGGAGTGCACTGGCATCTACTTCTCCAGGGGAACTTCCCGACCCAGGGATCAAACCTGGGTCTCCTGCATCATAGGCATATTCTTTACCATCTGAGCCACCAGGAAAGACCCTATTCCTCCACAAAACAAAGCAAACAACCAAAAAAACTCCACCACTCTTTTGATTACTTCAGCTATATAGTAAGCCTTGATATTGGACAGAGATATTTTTCCTACTTTATTTCTCTGTCAAGAAATAAAGACAGCTGTTAGCTGTACAGCTGTGCTTTGCTATATTATTTTAGGTTAAGTTCTCCTGTGTCTACAATAAATCCTGCTGGGTTCTGATAGAAATTGCATGAAACATATAGATCAACTTAGGGAGAACTGCCATTTTAACTATGGTGAGTTTTCCAATCCATGAATATGGTATATTTCTCTACTCATTTAGGTCTTTGATTTCTTTTCCTAATATTTTGTGATTTTCAGCACATGGATTCTGTACATGTTTTTTTTAAGTATATATCTAAGTATTGATATTTTATTGGGGGTTATTATAAATGATATTATACTTTTAAGGTTTTATTTGTTCATTTTTAGTGATATCCAGACATGCAACTGGTTTTTATTAGCTGTCTATCATGTAAACTTTCATAGATTCTTTGGGATTTATATATAGACCATCATGTCATCTGCAAAGAGAGAAAATTTTATTTCTTCCTTTCCAATCTGTATGCCTTTTATTTATTTTTTTTCTTGCCTTACTCTGGTGCCCAGAATTTCAGGTGCTATGCTGAATAAGAGAAGGGTAGGTGGACATCGTTACCTTGCTCTTGACCTCAGGAAAAAAACCATCTTTCACCATAAAAATGATGCTAGCTGAAACTTTTTGTAAATGTTCTTTATTAAATTGAGGCAATTCCCCTCTGTTCTTAACTTGCTGAGAGTTTTTATCAAAAATGAGTGTTGGATTTTCTCAAATGCTTTTACTGCAACAATCAATATAGCCACATGATTTTCTTACTTAGCTGTTGATATGGTATTTCAAATTTGTTGAGTTTCGAATGTTGAACCAGTCATGCATATCAAGAATAAATCTCACTTAGTCATGGTAAACAATTATATTTATGCATTGATGGATTCAGTTTGTTTATATTTTGTTGAGAATTTTTCAGTCTAAGTTCATGAGAGATACTAATCTGTAGTTTTCTTTCTTTATATTTTATTTGTCTGGTTTTGATATCAGGGTAATTCTGCTCATAAAATAAATTGGGAAGTGTTTATTCCTCTTCTATTTTCTGAAAGAAACTGTGCATAATTGGTGTTCATTTAGAGGTATGATTTTGGTATGATTTTCCAGTAAAACCATGTGTATCTAGAACTTTCCTTTGGGGAGCTTTGTAATTAGGAATCCTACAGCTGCAGATTCTGTAGTAATATCGTCTATTCTGTGTCTTCTTTCTTTCTCATTTTTGTCAGTCTTAGTAGAGGCTTGTAAACTTCATTGATCTTTTTCAAAGAGCCAATTTTTTTGTTTTACTGATTTTTCTCTGACGCTTTCTTATTTTCACTTCAGAGGTTTCTGCTCTTGATTTTTATCATTTCTTTCTACTTGCTTTGGGATATCGTTTCTCTTCTTTTCTAGCTCCTTACAATAGGGGTTTACTTATTGGAGACCTCTCATTTTCTAAAATAACCACTGAGTGCTATAAATGTCCCTCTCAATGCTATTTTATTAACATCCTAATATTTTTGATATTTAAAAATGTTTTTCATTTTCAAAAATTTTTATTAAATATTTTTAAATTATTTTAAAATATTTTAAATAATTTTATTTCCTTTGGATCTTATTCTTTCACTCATGAATTACTTAAGAAATATGTTGTTTAATTTTCCTGTTGGCTTTCTATTATAGATTTCCAGTTTAATTTCATTATCGTCAGGGAACATACTGTTCATAATTACAATTCTTTTCAATATGTTAAGGTTTGTCTTATGGCCCAGAATATAGTGTCTCTTGGTGAATATTCCATGGGCATTTGAGATAAAAAAAAATGTATTCTACTATTGTTGGGTAAAGTGCTATATAAATTAGATGCTGTTGGTTGGTCGAGTTGTTCAGATCTTGTAAACCCTTGATGATTTTCTCTCTAGTAATTCTATCAGTTGTTGAGAGAGAGGTGTTGAAGTCTTCAGTTGAGGATATATGTATTTCTTCTTTCAGCTCTCTAAGTTTTTGTTTCAAGTTATCTTTGAAACTTTTTTTGGTATATGAACATTTAGAATCATTATGTCTTCCTAGCAGATTGAACCTTTTATCACCATGTAATGTCTACCTTTGTGGCTAGTAATTTTCTTTGCTCTAAAGTCTACCTTATCACATACTAATATAGGTAATTCTGCCTTTTAAAAATTACTCTTTGCATGGCATATTCTTTTACTTTCAGCCTACTTATATCATTGGCTGTAAAGTGAGTTTCTTGTAGCTGCATATAGCTGGGTAACTTTTTTTATTTTAATTTGTTCTGAAGCTCTCTGTCTTTTGACTGGTATATTTGGGCCACTTACATTTAAAGTTATTATTCATATGTTAGTGCAAAGTCTGACATTTTATTATTTGTTTTCTATTTATGTCCTCTGGTTCTCATTTTTCTTTTTCTTTTTTTTTGGTCATCCTATGGGTTATTTGAACATTTTTAGAACTCCATCTTAATTTATTTATATTCTGACTGTATTGCTTTCTAAAACTTTCATAGTGGTTGATTATATTAAAACCCATCATAAGTATGGGTATTTTAATACCTGTAATTATGACAATCTACCAGTATCCCCATTTAACTAATCAAATGAAAGTATAGAAACTTTACTTCCATTAGGCTCCTTTAACTTACCCACTTTTAACTATTAATTTATTGAGCATCATAAGTTCTGTTTCAGTCATCAAACATGATTTAAGAAGCTTATGAGGAAAACAATCATGTGAGGATTAATTTTATGTGACTGGGTCACAGTATGCCCAGATATTTGGTCAAACGTTATTCTGGGAGTTTCTGGGAGTTTGTCTTTGGATGAATGTAGATTTTATTCTGAAAGCAATGAAGAACGCGGAAACATTTTGAACAAGAATTACATGAACGAACTTGCCTAACAGATTGCACTCCCTTGCACTGTGCAGTTAGTGTTGACCACGATGACAGAGGAATCACAGTTAAAGTAGAAAGAGGGCTTATGAAATATGTTGGAAAAAGCTAACAAGAAATTTTCATTATAGGAACGTTTTTAGTTAGGATGAACATGCATATACTCATATGTGTATGCATATGTAACTGTATAAATTCTTATTGATTTGTTATATAAATGATTTAATAATCCTATATCTAACCAATTCCATCATGATTCCACCAGCAAAACATACTACCCACAAATCTATTGATTGGTGAATTCTGAAGGATTATTAAACAAGCCCACATTTGCATTAATTTTAAGCAGAGAATAGAGAACATAGGGAGTAGCTTAGAAAAAAATAATTCCCCAAATTAAAAAAACAAACAAACATGGAATTAGACTGAGATATATCCAATGGATTCCTTTTGGGAACTTATGGAAAGATCTAGAATTATGAAAAAAATGTGAAAGTAGTTCTCCAGGACTTCCTTTTGTCTAAAAAAGTTAAGGTGATCTCAAAGTGTTGGAGAAATAAACACAAGAAACTTAAAGCTGTCTATATTTTTTTAAAGAATCAGTTACTTTAAAATTAAGGCTGTACTGAATATAATTTTTAAATTTTTTTTATTAAAGTATAGCTGATTACAATATCATGTAATCATGGTAAAACATTACATGTTTAATATAATGTAAATTTCAGGTATCGTGTAACAGCACAATTTCCTGACACTTTTAGATCGCTTCCATGTCTTGCCTGCTATAAACAATGCTGCAAAGAACACTGAGGTGTGTGTATCTTTTCAAATTATGGTCTTCTCCAGATATACGTCCATGAGTGAGACTGCAGTATCATATGGTAGCTTTGTTTTTAGTTTTTTAAAGAGCCTCCATAATGTTCTCCATCATGGTTGTACTAATTCACATTTCCACCAACAGTACAGGAGGCTTCCTTTCTCTCCACGTCTTCTCCGGTATTTATTATTCACAAACGTTTTGATGATGGCCACCCTGACTGGTGTGAGGTAGCTTTCACTGACATTTCTCTAATAATCAGTGAGGTTTAGCATCTCTTCATGTGTCTTTTGGTCATCTGTATGTTTTCTTTAAGAAATGTCTATTTAGGTCTTCTGCCCATGTTTTGATTGGGTTATTTTATTTTTTTAATTGAGCTGTATGAGCTATTTACATATTTTGGAAATTAATCCCTTATCAGTCACATCATTTGCAACCCATTCTGTAGGTTGTCTTTTCATTTTATTTATGGTTTCCTTCGCTATGCAAAAGCTTTGAAGTTTAATTAGGTCCCATTTGTTTATTTTTGTTTTTATTTCCATTACTCTAGGAGACAGATCTAAAATAATATTACTACAATTCATGTTGAATTTCACATTTGAATTTATAGACTGAGTAAAACAAATTCCTCCTTCTTTATGGATGGGTCTCATCCAGTCAGTTGTAGGCCTGAATAGGACAAAAGGCTGACCCTCCTCTGAGTAAAAGGGAATTCCTCCTGCCCAACTGCCTTCAACCTGGGCTGTCAATTTTTTCTTGCCTTCCAATTTAAACTGAAACAACAGTTTTTCCTGATCTCAAGCCTGCCAGTTTTGGGACTGGAACTACACCATCAGACCTCTTGGGACTCTTGCTTTTTTGATTGAGGATCTTGGGACTTGTCAGCCTCCATGATCACTTGAACCAATTCCTTTAATAAATATTCTTATATATATGTATGTGTGTGCGTGTGTGCACGCACACACACACACACCCTATTGATTCTGCTGCTCTGGAGAACCCTTGCTGCTGCTGCTGCTGCTAAGTCGCTTCAGTCGTGTCCAACTCTGTGCGACCCCATAGACGGCAGCCCACCAGGCTCCCCTGTCCCTGGGATTCTCCAGGCAAGAATACTGGAGTGGGTGGCCATTTCCTTCTCCAATGCATGAAAGTGAAAAGTGAAAGTGAATTCGCTCAGTTGTGTCCGACTCTTAGCGACCTCACGGACTGCAGCCTACCAGGCTCCTTCGTCCATGGGATTTTCCAGGCAAGAGTACTGGAGTGGGGTGCCAAGCCTTCTCCACTGGAGAACCCTTACTGATACAGTTATTGTATGTGCCTATATTTTTGCTTTTTCTCTGTTTAATTTTTACTGACATATAATTGCTTTACAATGTTTATTTCTGCTTTTTCAGTCGTTTCTTCCTTCCTGAAGCTCTAAGGTGTATTCTTTTACCATGTCCTTTCTATTTGAAAAACTTCCTTTGGTCAACCTTTAAAGGTAAACCTGCTAGTGATAAATTCCCTGGTGGCTCAGATGGTAAAGTGTCTGCCTACAATGCAGGAGACCCAGGTTCGATCCCTGGGTTGGGAAGATCCTTGGAGAAGGAAATGGCAACCCACTCCAGTACTCTTCCCTGGAAAATCCCATGGACGGAGGAGCCTGGTAGGCTACAGTCCATGGGGTTTTCACTTTCTTACAAAACTTATCACATGTGGTAACAGAAACTAACTCTCAGGCAGTATGGGGTGCCTCTTTCCTGGAAGTTCCATCTAGGTTTGGAGTTGGGAACAGAGGGTGCTTATAGGATTACATAGTGCCAAGGCTCAGATAGGAGAGTTTATGGCCTGGTTGCCACTTCTGCACACAGGCATCTGCTGAGAGATTTTGCTTTCTGTCTGGTATTTATCTTCTGGCACTGTGAGGGTGTTCCCTTGTTAACAACTATGAGGGACCTTCAGGTAGGCCTGCACTTTGCTCATGGCACACAGGAAACATTCCACTGCCACTACTCCAATCCCAGAGGCTGGAAAAGCTGCTTCCTTGCTCCTTTCAGGAGCTCCTCTGTGGTTCCCAGGCTCATCCAGCAGCCTCTGGGCTCGCTAAGCTCACAGGCAGTCAGAAGACTGCTTCAGGTCCGTCTGCTCACCGTGCTAGGGACCAGGAACACCAGTCTTTGTGGACCACTAGAGGGATAGAAGCCTGCAGCTATTTTGTCCAAAACCAAGAGTTATCTGTGGTTCTCTGTTATTTCCACCTCTCCTTGGTTCTGGAAGGGGAGAGGCGTAGGGATCCTTCTCACACAGACAAAGTTATTTAAGCTCTTTTTGCTTCCCCTCTAATTCTTCCTTCTGTAGCCCAGAGTGTTCTAAAATAGTTTTAGGTACACTCTAAGCATCTTCCTATTCTTCCAAAAGGAACACACTAAATTCTAAATTTAGTGAAAGAACTGCCAGTGGTGGAGGGTCAGTCACCTCTTATTCAGAAAAATGGCTCAAGTCCCAAGTAGCCACCCTGTGCACCCCACACCTAACCTGCCAACCCCAAAACCATAACAAAACCGACAGAGAGAAGAGGAAGTTCCCTCTGAAGTTACCAGTTGTTGGAAGGCTATGTCTACAACTCTCCTCTGGGGAGGAGACATGCTTCTGTTTTCCTCCCTGTGTTAATCTCCTCGGGCTGTTTTAACAAAGTACCACAGACTGGGTGGCTTACCAATGCAGATTTATCATCTCACAGTTCTGGAGGCCAGGAGTCCAAAATGAAGGTACGGCAGGCTGGGTTCTTGCTGACGGAAGGGCCGGTTCCAGGCCTCTCTCCTCAGTGTGCAGATGATTCCCTTCTCCCTGTGTTTTCACATCATCTTCCCTATCTGTGCACCTGTCGTTCAACCCAGATTTCCCCTTTTTATAAGGACACTGGTCACACTGGATTAGAGTCAACACTAATGACCTTGTTTTAATTTAATTTCCTTTGTAAAGATTTCTATCTCCAAATAAGGTCACATCCTGAAGTACTGGGGATTAGGACTCCAGTGTATCTTTCCTTTTTGAGGGATAAGTGTAAGTCCCTAAAGCCAAGTGATGAGCACAAAGGGGAGCTTGGCATTTTGTTCCCTGATGAAGAACCTGATTTGTCAGTGGACTTGCTGGCCTCCCCTGTGCTACCTGAGCAGGTAAGAGAAATGTGGAGGGAAGCCCCCCTCCTCCAGCTACTCCACCTCCACCTGCCTGGGCCCCAGTAGCTCTAGGTTTTCAAGAAGAATGTTAGTTGTCAGGTGGATTCTGCACATGACCTCAAGCCCCAAGAACTGGCACACAGATGAGAGAGGAGGACACAACCTTGCCAGGGATAACTCTGTGGGAAAAAGAGGCATGCACAGTGAGGGAACAGAGCCTTTTGCTACCAACTTAAGGTAAGCTGGAAGATACCGCTAAATCTCAGGGACTCCCCATGCCTATGGGACCGAAGGGAGCTCTTCATCCACAGGCTCTGTTAGGAGCATCTGTGACCCACAACCGGAATAGCAGTTACCTAGATGAGCAGCCTGGAGGGCTGCAGTCCGGGTGGTCACAGAGAGTCGGACACGACTGAGCAACCACGCATGCACGCACGCATGCGCCAAGAATGGCCCGCAACTTGTCAAGGCTGTAGGGCAAGCCACCTCCCCCACACCTCCATAATTCCAGGGGGAAATAGATAGGTAGGGGCTTCCCTGGTGGCTCAGAGGTTAAAGCGTCTGCCTCCAATGCAGGAGACCTGGGTTCGATCCGTGGGTCGGGAAGATCCCCTGGAGAAGGAAATGGCAATCCACTCCAGTATTCTTGCCTGGAGAATCCCACGGACGGAGAAGCCTTGTAGGTTACAGTCCATGGGGTCGCAAAGAGTCGGACACGACTCAGCGACTTCACCTCAATAGATAGGGAATTGGTCAAAACTGAGGAAAGGGCCTGGAAGTAAATCAAACCATGCCAGGCTTGCTCTTCACTGAGTTGAGACTCAGCGATAATGTGCACATGCCCACACAGCAGCACTGAGGTAATATTCCCCTCTAGGGCCTGCTGTTTCCCTTGGCATGAGACCATGGGCAGTTTCCCCTTTCACTAGGTTACGTTAAATATGACTTTTAATGACTATGGCTTCTATCAATCGTCTTATAATGTAATAATATGTATTTAACCTTTTTTCTATTGGACATTCAGGATACAGTTTATATTTTCAAATTATAGATCATAATAATCATCTTTGTACATACATCTATGTCCAATTTCTATTTCAAAGAGGAGACATTATTATCCTCACTTTTTTTCAGATGGGAGGATTAATGCTAACCAATTTCAGATGTTAAGCGACTTGCCTTCATCACATGCTAAACCCAAGTCTTCTGAATCACTGACTATATTATCAGTAAATGAAAATGCTCCTTTCTGCCTAATGTAAAACTTGAAAAGCTATCTCATTTTCTAACCCCTTTTACTATATATTAATATACTGTGTTATACTAGATAATGAGCTATGTTTTATTTATAGAATACTATCCATAATATTATGTATACATCTTAACTAAATGTATTTTATATCAGCTGGATAATTTCATTAGCATGAGAGAAAGATGGAAAAATTCATGAAATGGAGCTTTAAATATCTGTTTTCAAAGCCCATTAGAGAGAGGTAGTTTACCATGATAGTAACCATTTGTGACCACAAATATATTACAGCACATGGGTCTGAATTTAATCTGAGTTTATCACACAGTAAAAGATAGCAGCAAAGTAGTGCTGAAGAATTATGGCTTCACTATTTCTTAAATATGGTTGGAACTCTGATCTGCCATTTCCATGCTGTAAAAACCTGAATAAATTTTATCTCTGCACCTCTGTTCCTATTCTATAAATTAGGAATAATCTTAGTACCTACCTCAGGGTTCATGAGAAGATTAAATGAGAAAATTCCTATAAGGTTCTTATCTTAGGGACAAAATATACTCCACAGAAAATGTTCCATGAATGTTATCTACTAATATTACTTCTTTTAGAAACCACAGGTTAACATAGATATTGGATTCAGGGTTATTTACCCTCTGATTTAGATACAAGAGACTCATCAGTTTTTACCCTCAGTTCAGTTCAGTTCAGTTACTCAGTCATGTCCAACTCTTTGCCCCATGAACCACAGCACGCCAGGCCTCCTTGTCCATCACCAACTCCTGGAGTTTACTCAAACTCATGTCCGTTGAGTCAGTGATGCTATCCAACCATCTCATCCTCTGTCGTCCCCTTCTCCTCCTGCCCTCAATCTTTCCCAGCATCAGGGTCTTTTCAAATGAGTCAGCTCTTTGCATCAGGTGGCCAAAGTATTGGAGTTTCAGCTTCAACAATACCAACCATATTTTTAATATGTAAATACAGATACACTAATGCATCTGCAAATATTTATAAAAATTATCATCATAATAAGTAAATAGAAAACAGAAAAGTAATCTTTCCCAATTATAATAAAGGGCTTCCCTGGTGGCTCAGATGGTAAAGGTTCCACCTGCAGTATGGGAGACCTGGGTTTGATCCCTGGGTTGGGAAGATCCCCTGGAAGAGGGCATGGCAACCCACTCTAATATTCTTGCCTGGAGAATCCCCATGAACAGAGGAGCCTGGTGGGCTACAGTCCATGGGGGTCACAAAGAGTCAGACATGACTGAGCAACTAAGCACAGCACATTATAATAAATGTATAATCCTGTAAGTTCCTATAAGTTCTTTCACAATATGATAAATATTGACTGAGGAAAATAATGAAATTAAATCATATACTGGGTAAACAGCAGTTAGGTTTAGCTCAAAATACAAAACTGATTACAGCAAACACACACAAGCCCTTTTTGCTGGAGCTCAATATGGATCATGATATAACTTCATGAAATCAAGCAGTATGTAACAGCACCAAGTGAAATTCCAACAAAGGGCTGTACCCCAACACCTCTCTTCAAGCTGAAGCCTCATTACCAAAGCAAACACTTGCTAGAGAAGAATTTGGAGTTTTCTCCCACTCTTAGGAGGAGGATTATTCTGGCCTCCCAGGTAAACCTGTGGAGGATACCTACTTTCTGTAGAAATCTTCACCATGGAAAACAGTACACTTCACATTTTCTTTAGTTGTGTCACAGACAAGGTTACTCAAAGACCAGTAATGGGGATGAGGCAGCCTTGCCCGAGGATAAAGGATTTGTAAGACTGTGAAGAAATCTGGGCCGATTCAGGAATGAGAAAATCCCTAAGCCTCCACTTCTGCCCAGCCCACAGGAAAGGGTGAGAGGCAAGAGGCAGGGAAAGAGCTTGCCGTGGCGCTGGACCTCCGAGATAAGCCTTGTTGGTTTTGGCAATGCCTATTCCCGTTGTTAGAACACGGCCAGCATGCTGCTGCCAACTCCCAAAAAGAATATAAGGCTTGTAGCACACAAGTGGAATGCTCCTTTCCTGCATCACAAGGTGTTATAAATAAAGTTGGAGCTTTTTATATACAATCTAATAGTATGCTACTCAATGGAAAGCAGAGGAAGGAGACGAAAGAAAGCCTCATTTTGCAGAGAGGAGAAAAAATGGACATCACTATCCATCTGAAATACATTTCAAAATATGTCAAGGAATGTTTGCATACTATGGAGATAATAGAATTAAGCCTATAATCCAACATACAAATTGTGTGTGTGTGTGTATATATTAGTGTGTATGTGTGTGTATATATATATATTTGTGCCTAGTATAATATAGATTAACAGAAATTTTAAAATGTATTCTGAGAAGTAAGAAACAGCTCTTGGGTTTTACCTGTAGGAAGAAGAATATTCATTGTGGAGGTAGTTTTAAGGTGAAAGATAAGCATGCTCTAAATCCTTCTTTTCTAGAGCGGAAGCATTTCTCCCCGCAGGAAATGGGGCCCCAGGCCCCTACCTACCTGTGCTGGCGTGGGTACTGGGGCTGGCTGGGGGTGGCGGCCCGGAGCCCTGGGCTGGGGGTGAGGGCTGTCCATCACTCAGCTGCTTGATTCGCTTGCGGTGAGATTTGCCATTGTAATGGACCTGGGCCTGGGCTGCAGAGTTTAGCTGGATGTTGCACACCTCACAGAAGGAGAAGAGAATTTTCTTTTTCTCTTTACTCAGCTGGTCCTCAGGCCTGTCGTTCTTTATCCCCTTTTCTTCAAAGCCCCTTAGAAAAGTTGCCATATTCATAATTCCATCTTCAGAGTAGTTGTCAGGGCTTAAGGAATACTTCATACCTTAAAAAAAGTACAAATGCTTGTAAAATATATGCCCTCTTATTTCCTAGTATGATTATGATTAGTTTTCATGGTATGGTTTAAGCTAAAGTCTCCCAGCTACTCAGTAGTCATGCTTGGAAAAAATCACCCAAAGTACTTAACTGAGCAGACATGATCTTTGCACATGTACTCCCTCTGTCTGGAGCATTTTCCACTCCATCCTTGTCGCCTTCTCCCATCACCTCTCAATTCTTTTGCCCTTTTAACTTCTGCCTACCCCGAGACCTTAGCTGGTGCGTTACTCTCTCCGGGAAAGTTGTCTGACCCTGGAAATAAGCAGATTCCTATCCACATGTGCTATGTGAGCTCCCTTCAGAACACCTCTCACCCTGTGCACTTCATATGTATGTGTGCACTTAGTTGATTTAAGTTTATTTCCCCAATAGAGTGTGAACTCTGGGGGCGGCGGGGCATAAACCTCATTTCTGGATCTGTTTAAGGAAAGGATAAAGGGTGTTATGAATCCATACTGTCAGAAAGGGTATGTGTAGACACAGAGGTATATATAATACACACACACACCTCCACATCTGCCAACAAATATATGCTCTAACTAGGGGAGGAGGGGAGCAACAAAGACTACAACACATTATGTCTGAAACTTACATTGGCTTGTATTCCAAAAGCCCCTTTATAAGTCAGCCAGTGAGAATTTGAACATATTTTCTTATAGATGAAGTGAAACAAATTGTTTTTAGGTGTCCAGATTAGCCCACATACATCAATTTAGTCTTTGATGAGGCTGAAATGCAGAACATCTGAAATACAAAATAATAGAAATCTGATATATGGTAATCCAATAATTGAAAAATAGAAAAAAGTAAAACAGATTAAGGTAACATTTGGTTTAAGTGCTGATTTTCATTTATCTAGATAAGGATAAAATGATAAATTATAATCTAAGTAAAGATTTTAAAGGAGCCTTTCCAGTACCTGAAGAACCTTGGGTAATGAAGATAAGCTTGGCTTTTTATTTTGTTCAGTTCCACTTTAACATATGCAATTTTTTCATTTTAGTTAATCCAATATTACCCGTGTTTTGTAGATATCAGTGTGACTATTACAATGTTTTCGGTTCTCAACTAGAATAAAGAAAGAGATACTCTCATAGAGGACAGAGGAGAACGATATTCAAGAATATTTGGGCAAAAACTAAGGGAAAGGGCATATCCATGAGAAAGATTTGGCTGAGGTGGACCTTAGCGTGCTATGAGGGATGAAGTGTTCAGACACAGGGAGGATCGTAGCTTGTGAGGGATTCTGCCTGTGGGAAAAACTCCAAGATCTTGGTCTGAGCAGTTAATTGATCCAGTTTGGCTTGCAGCTCTAGGGAGAAGCAACTAAAGAATAGTCCATATTTGGAGCATTCACCAGTTAAATGTTTAAAATTCAGAAAATAAATTATAGTACAAGGTATGACCATAGAGATATTGATTCCATGTATACAGTATGCCAAAAACTTCTTCACACTCACACACCTTTTTGCAAACTGCCATATGCATCATACCATATGCCAAACCATAACCTTCAGAGAACTGTTAGAATGTTACTAATTTTGATGTGTCAAACCTCTTTGGTTCATAAATACTTTACCCTGATGCCACCAATTTAAGGAACTCTTTATTTCACAAAACTTTCCAAATGAATCTATTCCTTTCAGCTCTCCAAATAGACCATTTTCTTCCTTAAAATCTATTCAGACTACACAAAAATCAGGTTTAAGCAATTCGTATAACTGAGTTACAAAAAATAATTCCGTTATAATTGAAATGTGATTTGAACTGCCCATATATCAATATTTTTGCTTTAGTCCCTAAATCAAAAATGCTATGGTGTCACAAAGCCCTTTTCCACATAAAACTTTAGAAAATATTAGTGCCATATAGAAGTTATGCTCAAACATATTACTTTGTACCCTGTCCTAAAATATTAAAATTTATCATAAGAATCACTGAACTAAATAATAAAAAGAATGATTTTGAAAATAAACTTGTCATTAAAATATTATGCCTTGCTTAGAAAACTATTGTAAAACATAAGGAAAACCAATAAGTTTTTAACTTTGCAAAGTGAGGTCAGGCATCATCTCATTGAATCATTGAAATCTAAGTGTTAAATTTCACCTCAAGTAATGAATATCCTCAACTCAGCTGGGTAATGATGACACTTCCATCTGAAAGTTGAACTTATCTGGAGGTCGGTGGACTTGCCCATGTTCCTAATTAACCCATGGTATTTCACAGAAATAGGACATATATCATGTGCTCCCTTTTAAATCTGAAATCTAAAAAATGACTTCTTTGTATTATAAATGATACAGTCAGCTTACCAATGCTTTCTGATTGTCATTTGTCCAAGAAATAAGTTGTGCTTTAGATTTATTTACGTATGTTTTAAGTGGAAAGAAAGGTACCTTTAAAATGAAATAAACGGCTATTCTAGAATTCCCTTGTAACCTCTGCATAATGCCAGAACCCTTCATAACTTTGATCCCGATTTTGCTTTCTCATTTACAGATGATCTCCCAAGCCTCCAACACCGGGTCTGTGGGCCACTAGGGAGGACACAATGCCTGGGGGTAGGGTGTGCATTCTGTCCAGCAAGTCCCAGTTGATTAGTCCTGTGCTGGCTTCACCACACTTCTTCCCTCTTAGGAGAAAAATAAGTTCAGCCCCTGTTAACAGCCACTTGCAACCAGAATATATTTAATTCCAGAGGTTTGGGGAAAAGGACCTAGAGGTAGTATTGAAGCTAGATATCAGAGGCTCAGTATCTACTTTCGGTCTGAGATGATATAATTTCTAAGCTACGTGTGGTGAAAACATTTATAATGTCATCCTTTGGGCTAAGCTAAGTCACTTCAGTCGTGTCTGACTCTGTGCGACCGCATAAACAGTAGCCCACCAGGCTCCCCCGTCCCTGGGATTCTCCAGGCAAGAACACTAGAGTGGGTTGCTATTTCCTTCTCCAATGGATGAAAGTGGAAAGTGAAAGTGAAGTCGCTCAGTGGTGTCCGACCCTCAGCGACCCCATGGACTGCAGCCTACCAGGCTCCTCCATCCATGGGATTTTCCAGGCAAGAGTACTGCAGTGGGGTGCCATTGGGTAATAGTTTAAGTAAAAGAAAAGAAAAGAAAAATCCCACTTTCTATTTTAAAGTGTTTTCATCAGACTCTCTTAAATTACATATTTCACTTGCATAGAGGAGAAGGACCTTGAGAGGCATCCAGTTTTAAACAGAGCTGCAGGCAGTGCCCTGCTCTGGATAGTCTGGCAGTTTTACATGGAAGGTAAGAGAGGTCAAGACAATCAGACCAAGTAGTCTATGTCTTTTTTGTACTATTTTATCAGGTTAGATGGCCAAGCATTTAACATCCATGACAGAATCCAATATTTTGGTACAGGTCAAGGAATAAGAAAGTTGTTCCTTGAGTTACTGCTTTGGGGGAGACAGGATGGGATAGTTGTGTGTGCATGACCAGTTGCTTTGGTCATGTCTGACTCTTTGCGACCTTGTGGACTATAGCCCACCAGGCTCCCCTGTCCATGGAATTTCCAAGCAAGAATACTGGAGTGGGTTATCATTTCTACCTCCAGGGGATCTTCTCAACCCAGGGATCAAACCCATGCCTCCTGTGTCTCCAGCCCTGCAGGTGGATTCTTTGCTGCTGAGCCATCATGGAAGCCCCGATGGGGTAGTCAGTAACGAAGTGAAGTCACTCGGTCGTGTCCGACTCTCTGCGACCCCGTGGACTGTAGCCTACCAGGCTCCTCCATCCATGGGGTTTTCCAGGCAAGAGTACTGTAGTGGGTTGCCATTAAAGAGTGATTTTTAAATAACCAAGATGCAACGTGTCAGGAAATTTTATATTTAACAACTTTCTCTAAAACTGGCCCTGACCTGTGTGGGTATCCAATTGTCTTTTGTAATAAATTTAAACAAAAAGCAGCTGATTCAGAGATAAAGACTGGAAGCCACAGGAAGAATGTAAATACATCTTACCTTAGAAACAAGAATGGTCTGAGATTGCTGAATTTCAAATTGTACTATACTGTTACACAATACCGAACCAGGGATCATTTCAGGTTCATAAACTCATCGTTAGGGAAAGTACTGCTCTTGTCATGAATATTTTATGGAGAGACCACACTTATTTGGAAGGGTAGGGTTACCACAAAAGGAAAATATTGTTCCACTGTGAGTCTTACTACAAGATTGATGGGAGCAGGAAGTAGATACAGCCTGTGACAGCCTCTGGGCCTGGGGAACAGGGGACCTGTATGCGGGTATGAGAAATTTGTTCCAGATATTCCATTTGTGGGGAGGTAAACTGATTCCTGAGACAGAGACGAGCCTGAGACTGGGCAGAGAAGGCTGAACAAGAGAGAATGCCTGTGGAGGGCTTTGGTCTGTGAACTCAGAGAATTTTAATATCCAGGAATAACTGTCAAATTCTCTGTGTTGCCTTTTTTAAAAAAAATTCTGAAGTCATCAGTGAAATCATGCAAACATCACAGCTGATGAGGAAATTGTGTGAGAGTCTGGAATGACACCTGAGGTTAAAGACATCCATGGGAGAATAGCAGCAAGAGGCTTAAAGATGTCAGTGACTAGCAAAAAAAATGATGCATGGTCTAGAACCAGACAGCTAGTTAAGATGTCAATTAACCACTAACTTGGGATATCTCAGGGATTCAAAAAAAAAAATCATGCAAGAAGGGCAAGCTGGTAAAATACTGGAATTCTTACCCCAAGTAGAGTAGAAATTTGAACTATTTTGGATAAGCTAATGTGAAGGGTAAATAGATTGGGGCATTAGAGTTACCCAAAGATGAGTAAAACAAGGTTAGTTTATGTTCATTCATTATTTCTGTATCTTAAACCAGCTAGAAGCCAGCACTTAGAAGATGCTCCATAAACCTTTAGTAAAACGAAATAGTTTCTATAATTAATTTAGCTGAAGTACAGCCTCAAACAAGACCTGCTAGTTAAACCGCTCTTGGCTTTCAGAAGACCCAATAGTTGTATGTCTATGTAGATCAATGTCTTTGCTGACACCTTTAATCTTCTGAGTTGTTCAAGTTACCATTATGCACAAATAGTATCATGTCAATAATGAGAACAAGGAATGTATATTACTCTTAGTGCCAGAAGATCAATTCCAAATATATATATTTGCATTTCAAATGAAACTAGAATCGAAAATATCCTTATATGCTTAGTACACTGAGATTCTATCAGAAATAAAAAATGCATGTTTCTTATTGCAAGAATAAAAAGTTACAATAATTAGTGTTAATCATGAAACTGTTAATTTTATACAAAAATAATTACTGAACTATTTCAATCAGTCAAATAGAGAAACTGACAACTAAATTCAGCACTATGATAAATCAAATAATAAAGATATTAGATTATATCATAATTCTAAACTATGTAGAATTATGTGCTGTATTTGCTTTCACAATGTTAAACTAATCATCATTAAGCACAATATTTAGTTTTTATTTATTTAATTCCATTAGGGAATGAATCATTTTGGGAAAAGATCCTACTTTGGATTCTTCTCACTTTCTGAGAATAAAGCAAAAGGCCAGCATTGTTACCTCAAACTTATTACCTCAAGGAGATAATAATTAAATAATATTTAAATTTATTATATGATGGGCTTCCCTGATAGCTCAGTTGGGAAAGAATCCACCTGCAATACAGGAGAACCTGGTTCAATTCCTGGTTTGGGAAGATCCCCTGGAGAAGGGCTAGGCTACCTACTCCAGTATTCTTGGGCTTCTCTCGTGACTCAGCTGGAAAAGACCTGCCTGCAATGCAGGAGACCTGAGTTCAAACTCTAGATTGGAGAGATCAAAATTATTACCTCAAAGAGATAGTAGTTCAATAATACTTCAATTTATTATATGATACAGTTTTCTGCTTCCATATCTCAAAAGTCATTTTGAATGATGGTACTGGGCTTTAACCTTAGGCAAATACTGATTTTAACATTTGGTTTTTGGTGATGCACCAACACAAGAGAAGACACTACACATGGACAACACCAGATAGACAACACCAAAATCAGGTTGATTATATTCTTTGCAGCCAAAGATGGAGAAGCTCTATACAGTCAACAAAAACAAGACCAGGAGCTGACTGTGGCTCAGATCATGAACTCCTTATTGCCAAATTTAGACTTAAATTGAAGAAAGTGGGGAAAACCACTAGACCATCCAGATATGACCTAAATCGAATTCCTTATGATTATACAGTGGAAGTGAGAATAGATTTAAGGGACTAGATCTGATAGACAGAGTGCCTGATGAACTACAGATGGAGGTTTGTGACACTGTACAGGAGACAGGGATCAAGACCATCCCCAAGAAAAAGAAATGAAATAAGGCAAAATGGCTGTCTGGGGAGGCCTTACAAATAACTGTGAAAAGAAGTGAAGTGAAATGCAAAGGAGAAAAGGAAAGATATAAGCATCTGAATGCAGAGTTCCAAAGAATAGCAAGGAGAGATAAGAAAGCTTCCTCAGGGATCAATGCAAAGAAATAGAGAAAAACAATATAATGGGAAAGACTAGAGATCTCTTCAAGAAAATCAGAGACACTAAGGGAACATTTCATGCTAAGATGAGCTCGATAAAGGACAGAAATGGTCTGGATCTAACAGAAGCAGAAGATATTAAGAAGAGGTGGCAAGAATACACAGAAGAATTGTACAAAAAAGATCTTCACGACCCAGATAATCACAATGGTGTCATCACTCACCTAGAACCAGACATCCTGGAATGTGAAGTCAAGTGGGCCTTAGGAAGTATCACTACAAACAAAGCTAGTGGAGGTGACGGAATTCCAGTTGAGCTATTTCAAATCCTGAAAGATGATGCCGTGAAAGTACTGCACTCAATATGTCAGCAAAATTAGAAAACTCAGCAGTGGCAACAAGACTGAAAGAGGTCAGTTTTCACTCCAATCCCAAAGAAAGGCAATGCCAGAGAATGCTCTAACTACCGCACAATTGCACTCATCTCACACGCTAGTAAAGTAATGCTCAAAATTCTCCAAGCCAGGCTTCAGCAATACATGAACCGTGAACTTCCAGATGTTCAAGCTGGTTTTAGAAAAGGCAGAGGAACCAGAGATCAAACTGTCAACATCTGCTGGATCATCAAAAAAGGAAGAGAGTTCCAGAAAAACATCTATTTCTGCTTTATTGACTATGCCAAAGCCTTTAAATGTGTGGATCACAAGAAACTGTGGAAAATTCTGAAAGAGATGGGAATACCAGACCACCTGACCTGCTTCTTGAGAAACCTATATGCAGGTCAGGAAGCAACAGTTAGAACTGGACATGGAACAACAGACTGGTTCCAAATAGGAAAAAGAGTACATTGAAGCTGTATATTGTTACCCTGCTTATTTAACATATGCAGAGTACATCATGAGGAATGGTGGGCTGGATGAAGCACGGAATCAAGATTGCCGGGAGAAATATCAATAACCTCAGATATGCAGATGACACCACCCGTATGGCAGAAAGTGAAGAACTAAAGATCCTCTTGATGAAAGTGAAAGAGGAGAGTGAAAAAGTTGCTTAAAGCTCAACATTCAGAAAACGAACATCATGGCATCTGGTCCCATCACTATATGACAAATAGATGGGGAAACATTGGCTGACTTTAGTTTTCTGGGCTCCAAAATCACTGCAGATGGTGACTGCAGCCATGAAATCAAAAGATGCCTACTCCTTGGAAGGAAAGTTATGACCAACCTAGACATCATATTAAAAAGCAGAGACATTACTTTGCCAACAAAGGTCCGTCTAGTCAAGGCTATGGTTTTTCCAGTGGTCATGTATGGATGTGAGAGCTGGACTATAAAGAAAGCTGAGTACCGAAGAATTGATGCTTTTGAACTGTGGTGTTGGAGAAGACTCTTGAGAGTCCCTTGGACTGCAAGGAGATCCAACCAGTCCATTCTGAAGGAGATCAGTCCTGGCTGTTCATTGGAAGGACTGATGTTGAAGCTAAAACTGCAATACTTTAGCCACCTAAGGCAAAGAGCTGACTTATTTGAAAACACTGATGCTGGGAAAGATTGAGGGCAGGAGGAGATGGGGACGACAGAGGATGAGATGGTTGGATGGCATCACCAACTCAATGGACATGAGTTTGGGTAAACTCTGGGAGTTGGTGATGGACAGGGAGGCCTGGCATGCTGCAGTTCGTGGGGTCACAGGGAGTTGGACACGACTGAGCGACTGAACTGATGCACCAAAACGTATACATATCAAGCCCTAGAGAGAGAAATACTTATTGACTTGGCTACATAGTCTTTATAGTGAGAAATCCTGGATTCCATTCTCCCTCTGCCTGGCCTGAGACAGCAACAGAACTCAGGAGAGGGAACTTCAAATCACGATGACCTGGGCAAAGGCAGACATTGCAGCCCCATTCCTCCCCTGGCATTGCCAGGGCAGGAATGATAGCTTAAACATTTTCCTGAGCAGTCCTTGGAATCATTCCAGCAGCTCAACATCTGAGTCTGTCCATGAAGCTGGAAGAAGCTCTCCTGGCTCCTTGAGATTCTTGCCAACACGCCATCCAGGCATGGAAGGGAATGCAAGCAATTCAAGAGATGACCCCGCATGAGTCAGACCTGCCTATCATGAAAGAAATCTCTCCATTCACTGAACTCTCAGGTCATCTTAAAAAGCTTACAAATAAGAATGGTATTCTCTGGCTTTTGCCACATGGGAGGGTGTTGAGTAAAACTAAAGGGATCACATAACACACATATACACACAGTCATAATCTCTATATGTACTACCTAGACAGTTTTAAACTTATTGCACTTTTCACCCATTAAAAGTAAGTTACATCAAGTCTAAAAATTTTGGAAAATACAAAGATCAGAAAAGACTGGGAGAAAATCTTCCACATTCCTATCATTCAAAGTGAACTACCTTTGTTGTTTATTTCTAGCCTTTTAAAATGCATATATTGATTTCAAAGAGCTATGGTTGGATAACAGACATTTATTAAGAGTTCAAATATGTAAATATGTTAGAAGAGGAGCTCTTAGATTGATTATATTTATGTACATATTGATTAACAAAGAGTTAAAATTTCCCCCGTTTGGTACAGAGAAGAGAAACAGTGCAGTTAACATCTTTAATAGGGAGCTGCCCTGGTCCATGCAGTCTGAGAGGAGATAATGTCTGAGGTAAGAACTAAAGGAGAAACAGGAGTAAATGGAAGAACATTCCAGATAAAGGAGATCACAGGAGCAAAGGTCCAGAAGAAGGAGGAAATACGGCAGGTGTGACAAACTGAAGCAGCCCAGTCCATCTACAGCAGAAAGAGCTAAGGGAATGAGATGAGCTAAGCTGGGGCCAGGTAATGAGAATCCTTGCACAGCAAACAGAGGTGCTGGTCTAGGGAAGGGGCAGAGCATTTTAAACTAGAGGACTGGGATGAACAGATTTGCCTTGTGAAGAGATCACTTGGCCTTCAGAGCAGATAAAAGATATGGTGCAAAGTAAGGAGGTGGTTACATGAATATGGATACATTGAGAAATCATTCAAGCAAGAGAAAATGGTTGGTGGATACTGATGGTTTTTCCTGTGGTCATGTATGGATGTAAGAGTTGGGCTGTGAATGAGTCTGAGTGAACTCCGGGAGATGGTGATGAACAGGGAGGCCTGGCGTGCTGCGATTCATGGGGCCGCAAAGAGTCGGACACGACTGAGCGACGCGACTGAACTGAACTGAACTGATGGTGACCCCAGAGAGGAAAAGTGGATAGATTCAAAAACCTTGAGAAAAAAAATCAAGAGGACCTGGTGATTGCTTGAATGGGACTGGGGAATGAGAGAGGGATTGGTGCCAAGGATAACTCCATGGTTCTAAACCCTGATCTGTATTAAAAATAGCTGGTTCAAAATAGCATTCTGTATTAAAAATATCTGGTTCAAAGTAGCCTTCAGTTTACTTCAGTCACTCAGTTGTGTCCAACTCTTTGAGACCCCAGGGACTACAGCACACTGGCTTCCCTGTCCATCACCAACTCCCAGAGGTTGCTCAGACTCATGCCCATCAAATCAGTGATGCCATCCAAACATCTCATCCTCTGTCATCCCCTTCTCCTCCTGCCTTCAGTCTTTCCCAGCATCAGGGTCTTTTCCAATGAGTCAGTACTTTGCATCAGGAAGCCAAAGTATTAGCTTCAGCATCAGTCCTTCTAATGAATATTCAAGACTGATTTCCTTTAGAATGGACTGGCTGGATGTCCAAGGGACTCTCAAGAGTTTTCTCCAACACCACAGTTAAAAAGCATCAATTCTTTGGCACTCAGCTTTCTTTATAGTCCAACTCTCACATCCATACATGACTACTAGAAAGACCATACCTTCGACTAGATGGACCTCTGTTGGCAAAGTAATGTCTCTGCTTTTTGGTATGCTGTCTAGGTTGGTCATAACTTTTCTTCCAAGGAGCAAGTGTCTTTTAATTTCAGGGCTGCAGTCACAATCTGCAGTGATTTTGGAGCCCTGGAAAACACAGTTTCTCACTGTTTATGTTATTTCCCCATCTATTTGCCATGAAGTGATGGGATCAGATGCCATAATCTTAGTTTTCTGAATGTTGAGCATTAAGCTAACATTTTTCACTCTCCTCTTTCACTTTCATCAAGAGGATCTTTAGTTTCTTCTTCACTTTCTGCCATATGGGTGGTGTCATCTACATATCTGAAGTTATTGTTATTTCTCCTGGCAATGCTGATTCCAGCTTGTGCTTCATCCAGCCCAGCATTTCTCATGACGTACTCTGTATATAAGCTAAATAAGCAGGATGACAATATACAGCCTTGACGAACTCCTTTCCCTATTTGGAACCAGTCCATTGTTCCATGTCCAGTTCTAACTGCTGCTTCCTGACCTGCATACAGATTTCTCAGAAGGCAGGTCAGGTGGTCTGGTATTCACATCTCTTGAAGAATTTTCCACAATTTGTTGTGATCCACACAGTCAAAGGCTTTGGCATAGTCAATAAAGCAGAAGTAGATATTTTTTTTGGAATGCTCTTGCTTTTTCTATGATCCAATAGATGTTGGAAATTTGATATCTGGTTCCTCTGCCTTTTCTAAATCCAGCTTGACCATCTGGAAGTTCACAGTTCATGTATTGTTGAAGCCTGGCTTGGAGAATTTTGAGCATTCCTTTGCTATTGCTAGCATGTGAGATGAGTGCAATTGTGTGGTAGTTTGAATATTCTTTGGCATTGCCTTTCTTTGGGATTAGAATGAAAACTGACCTTTTTCAGTCCTGTGGCCACTGCTGAGTCTTCCAAATTTGCTGGCATATTGAGTGCAGCACTTAATAACATCATCTTTTAGGAAGATCCTTAACTTACTTCTCCTATGGACAAACTGAATCTATAGCTAGATATGGGACAATTCCCTCTGAAAATAATCTTATCAGCAGAGCATCCCCTTCACATTGGGCAAACAAGAGGAAAAGGACAACAAATCAAATAGAAATGGTAGAGATTCAATCTCGTCACAGGCAGGTACAGCAACGTACGATGAAAAGTGAACTCAAAACCCAGAGCTCGGAGTGAAAGATTCATACCCCACATCAGGCACTCCAACTTTTAGGATCAGCTTTTCATAGGCAAGCCTCCAAAACATCTGTCTTTGAAGACCAATGGGGCTCACACCCAAGAGACCTGAGGAGCTATGGCAAACTGAGGAACTTCTAAAGGGCTCCCGCAAAGGCTGGTACAATTACTTTGGAAAACTGCTGCTGCTGCTAAGTCACTTCAGTTGTATCCGACTCTGTGCGACCCCATAGATGGCAGCCCACTAGGCTCCTCCATCCCTGGGATTCTCCAGGCAAGAACACTGTAGTGGGTTGACATTTCCTTATCAAATGCAGGAAAGTGAAAAGTCAAAGTGAAGTCGCTCAGTCGTGTCCGACTCTTCGTGACCCCATGGACTGCAGCCCAGCAGGCTCCTCGGTCCATGGGATTTTCCAGGCAAGTGTACTGGAGTGGGTTGCCATTGCCTTCTCCGTGGAAAACTGCTAGTATCTACTAAAGCTGGGCATAAGCATAGTCTAAGATCCAGCAATTCTACTTGTAGGTATATATCCAACAGAAATATACAGATATGTTCACCCAAATATACAATATTCATTAAAATGTTCCTAGAAGCACTATTCATAATAGACTCAAACTTAAAAAGCATACAAATGCTCATCAAGAGTAAAATGAGTAAATACATTGTATTACATTAATTCCCATGAAGGAAAGTGCTGTGCTTAGTCGCTCAGTCATGTCTGACTCTTTGCAACCCCATGGACTGTAGCCCACCAGCCACCTCCACCCATGGGGATTCTCCAGGCAAGAATACTGGAGTGGGTTTCCATGCCCTCCTCCTCCAAGAGAGCTTCCCAACCCAGGGATGGGACCCATGTCTCCCTCATTGCAGGTGGATTCTTTATCATCTGAGCCACCAGGGAAGCTTGGGGAATATATTAATTCCCACAAAGGAATAACATATGGCAATGAGAATTAATGATTTACAGCTACATGCAACAAGAAGGATGTATCTCAATATGATAATGAGCAAAGGAAGCCAGATCAAAAGTCTATAAGCATGATTTCATCTCTCTATACGAAGTACAAAACCATGTAGAACTAATCCATGCTGTTAGAAGTCAAGGTAATCATCACTTTGGAGGTGTTAGTGCTGCTGAGGAAGGAAGTGAATACAAAATGGAACAACGGTGTTCTATGTCTTCAGCTCAGCACTGGTTACACAGGTGTGTAACCAGCTGTATATATAAATTCATCAATCTGTACATTTATAATATGCTCTGAGTCATATATCTATTTCAATTAATGCTTTTAAAGATAGTGTGATCAACACAGAATTTTTTGAGAAATATCATAAAAAGAAGGAAAATTAAAGTTCCCTCACATCCACTGCCAGAGATTTGCATTTTAGAGTACACTACCCTAGATTTTTAAAAATGTAACTATATATTTAGAAAAACCTGATTACTGTACACAATTTATAACTTGCTTCTCCACTTAATACATCATGAACATTTTTCTCTGCATTAAATATTTATCTTTAATATCAATCCTAATGACAGCAAAATATTTCCCCTACAGAGATAATATAGCCAAACTGGAGTCTCATTCCTGAGATATGAGGATAAGAGTATGACCAGGGAATCTAAAGTACCCCTAAGGCCTTTGTAGCCATTTCTTGCAAACACTGTCTAATTCTAGGGAATTAAGGATCACTGGAACCATTTCATTTGCCCTGGAACCTATGGATGGTGGTATGACAGTGTTTTTTTCACCTTTTTTTTTTTACTACGTTAAACATGCCTAGAAAGGATTTTTAAAAATCTGTGTCTTCATGCGTATCCATGGTTATTTCCTTAGGATAAATTCTAGGAAGCAGAGTTTCCAAGTCCATTTTTGATTAGCTCAGTTCAGTTAAGTCACTCAGTCGTGTCCAACACTTTGTGACCCCATGAACTGCAGCATGCCAGGCCTCCCTGTCCATCATCAATTCCCAGAGTTCACTGAAACTCATGTCCAACGAGTCGGTGTTGCCATCCAGCCATCTCATCCTCTGTCGTCCCCTTCTCCTCCTGCCCCCAATCCCTCCCAGCATCACAGTCTTTTCCAATGAGTCAACTCTTCATATTAGATGGCCAAAGTATTGGAGTTTCAGCTTTAGCATCAGTCCTTCCAAAGAACAAGGACTGATCTCCTTCAGAATGGACTGGTTGGATCTCCTTGCAGTCCAAGGGACTCTCAAGAGTCTTCTCCAACACCACAGTTCAAAAGCATCGATTCTTCAGCCCTCAGCCTTCTTCGCAGTCCAACTCTCACATCCATACATGACCACAGGAAAAACCATAGCCTTGACTAGACAGACCTTTGTTGGCAAAGTAATGTCTCTGCTTTTTAATATGCTATCTAGGTTGGTCATAACTTTCCTTCCAAGGAGTAAGTGTCTTTTAATTTCATGGCTGCAATCACCATCAGGCAGTGATTTTGGAACCCCCCAAAATAAAGTCTGACACTGTTTCCACTGTTTCCCCATCTATTTCCCATGAAATGATGGGACTGAATGCCATGATCTTTGTTTTCTGAATGATGAGCATTAAGCCAACGATTTCACTTTCCTTCTTTCACTTTCATCAAGAGGGTTTTTAGCTCCTCTTCACTTTCTGCCATAAGGGTGTTGCCATCTGCATATCTGAGGTTATTGATATTTCTCCCAGCAATCTTGATTCCAGACTGTGCTTCTTCCAGCCCAGCATTTCTCATGATGTACTCTGTATATAAGTTAAATAAGCAGGGTGACAATATACAGCCTTGACGGACTCCTTTTTCTATTTGGAACCAGTCTCTTGTTCCATGTCCAGTTCTAACTGTTGCTTCCTGACCTGCATACAGGTTTCTCAAGAGGCAGGTCAGGTGGTCTGATATTCCCATCTCTTTCAGAATTTTCCACAGTTGATTGTGATCCACACAGTCAAAGGCTTTGGCATAATCAATAAAGCAGAAATAGATGTTTCTTGGGAACTCTCTTGCTTTTTCAGTGATCCAGTGGATGTTGACAATTTTATCTCTGGTTCCTCTGCCTTTTCTAAAACCAGCTTGAACATCTGGAAGTTCACAGTTCATGTATTGTTGAAGCCTGGCCTTGAGAATTTTGAGCATTACTCTACTAGTGTCTGAGATGAGTGCAATTGTGCGGTAGTTTGAGCATTCTTTGGCATTGCCTTTCTTTGGGATTGGGATGAAAACTGACCTTTTCCAGTCCTGTGGCTACTGCTGAGTTTTCCAAATTTGCTGGCATATTGAGTGTAGCACTTTCACAGCATAATCTTTCAGGATTTGAAATAGCTCCACTGGAATTCCATCACCTCCACTAGCTGTGTTCGTAGTGACGCTTCCAAGGCCCACTTGACCTCACATTCTAGGATGTCTGGCTCTAGGTGAGCGATCACACCATCATGATTATTTTGGTCGTGAAGATCTTTTTTGTACAGTTCTTCTGTGTATTCTTGCCACCTCTTCTTAGCATCTTCTGCTTCTGTTAGGTCCATACCATTTCTGTCCTTTATCGAGCCCATCTTTGCATGAAATATTACCTTGGTATCTCTAAATTTCTTGAAGAGATCTCTAGTCTTTCCCATTCTGTTGTTTTCCTCTTTTCTTTGCATTGATCGCTGAGGAAAGTTTTCTTATTTCTCCTTGTTATTCTTTGGAACTCTGCATTCAGATGCTTATATCTATCCTTTTCTCTTTTGCTTTTCACTTCTCTTCTTTTCACAGCTGTTTGTAAGGCCTCCTCAGACAGCCATTTTGCTTTTTTGCATTTCTTTTCCATGGGGATGGTCTTAATCCCTGTCTCCTGTACAATGTCATGAACCTCCGTCCATAGTTCATCAGGCACTCTTATCTATCAGATCTAGTCCCTTAAATCTATTTTTCACTTCCACTGTATAATCATAAGAGATTTGATTTAGGTCATTCCTGAATGGTTTAGTGGTTTTCCCTACTTCCTTCAATTTAAGTCTGAATTTGGTAATAAGGAGCTCACGATCTGAGCCACAGTCAGCTCCTGGTCTTGTTTTTGCTGACTGTATAGAGCTTCTCCATCTTTGGCTGCAAAGAATATAATCAATCTGACTTCAGTGTTGACCATCTGGTGATATCCATGTGTAGAGTCTTCCCTTGTGTTGTTGGAAGAGGGTGTTTGCTATGACCAGTGCATTTTCTTGGCAAAACTCTATTAGCCTTTGCCCTGCTTCATTCTGTACTCCAAGGCCAAATTTGCCTGTTACCCCAGGTGTTTCTTGACTTCCTACTCTTGCATTCCAGTCCCCTATAATGAAAAGGACATCTTTTTTTTTGGTGTTAGTTCTAAAAGGTCCTGTAGGTCTTCACAGAACCGTTCACCTTCAGGTTCTTCAGCGTTACTGTTGGAGCATAAACTTGGATTACTCTAATATTGAATGGTTTGCCTTGGAAACAAACAGAGATCATTTTGTTGTTTTTGAGATTGCATCCAAGTACTGCATTTCAGACTCTTTTGTTGACCACGATGGCTACTCCATTTTTTCTAAGGGATTCCTGCTCACAGTAGTAGATACAATGGTCATCTGAGTTAAATTCACCCATTCCAGTCCACTTTAGTTCGCTGATCCCTAGAATGTTGACGTTCACTCTTGCCATCTCTTGTTTGACCACTTCCAATTTGCCTTGATTCAGGGACCTAACATTCCAGGTTCCTACACAATATTGCTCTTTACAGCATCAGACTTTGTTTCTATCACCAGTCACATCCACAACTAGGTATTGTTTTTGCTTTGGCTCCATCCCTTCATTCTTTCTGGAGTTATTTCTCCACTGATCTCCAGTAGCATATTGGGCACCTACTGACCTGGGGAGTTCCTCTTTTGGTATCCTATCATTTTGCCTGTTCATACTGTTCATAGGGTTCTCAAGGCAAGAATACTGAAGTGATTTGCCATTCCCTTCTCCTGTGGACCACATTCTATCAGACCTCTCCACCATGACCCGTCCGTCTTATGTGGCCCCACAGGGCATGGTCTAGTTTCATCGAGTTAGACAAAGCTGTGGTCCTAGTGTGATTAGATTGACTAGTTTTCTGTGAATATGGTTTCAGTGTGTCTGCCCTCTGATGCCCTCTTGCAACACCTACCGTCTTCCTTGGGTTTCTCTTACCTTGGACATGGGGTATCTCTTCACGGCTGCTCCAGCAAAGCACAGCCACTACTCCTTACCTTGGACAAGGGGTATCTCCTCGCTGGCCCCCCCTCCTGACCTTGAACGTGGAGTAGCTCCTCTCGGCCCTTCTGCGCCTGCATAGCCACAGCTCCTTGGACATAGGGTTGCTCCTCTTTGCTGCCGCCCCTGATCTTGGGCATGGGGTAGCTCCTCTGGGCCGCCGCCCTTGACTTTGTGCGAGGGGTAGCTCCTCTTGACCACGCTTCTGCATGGTCCGTTGCAGCCAGCACACTTCTATGTATTGCCAATTTGACTTCTAAATAAGCTTTATCAATTCAAACTTCTCTAAGTAGTGCATGACACTCCTGCACCCTCAACAGCACTGAGAAAGCTGTTTAAACAACTCTTAGTCCATTTGAGAAGCACAGCATGTTCTCAAATGCACTTATGTGATTACTAGCATAACTGGGCAGTTTTTCATACACATATTAACCTTGTATTATAGCTTTTATTTGTAAATTTCCTATTCATGACCTTTCCTTTTTTCTTTTTCAATGGAAGTTCACTGATTGAAAAAGATATTCTTGTATATTAAACAAACTAACTCTCTCTCTCTCTCTCTCTATTGCCAATACTTTTCCATTTAACTTATCTTTTCATTTGGTCTATGATGATTTTCAAATGCGCTTAAGTTTTTATTTTTCATGTCATCAAATCTACTCATCTTTTCATTTAAGATCATTGTCTTTTGCTTAGAAAAATCCTTCCCAGGACAATG
This sequence comes from Cephalophus harveyi, assembly GCA_006410635.1. Lineage (NCBI taxonomy): Eukaryota > Metazoa > Chordata > Mammalia > Artiodactyla > Bovidae > Cephalophus > Cephalophus harveyi. Next base: position 57,119 of record SJYT01016311.1, on the reverse strand, counting down.
TTACAGAAGTTCTTAATTTTTAAAAATGATTTTGTAGGTGTCATCTTTTTAAGCAGGATACATAAAAGAAGAAAGGATAAAAGAAGCCTAAAAACCAGTACAATTTCTCTTAATATCGGTAAGGGCATATGTGACAATGGTGTTAATGGCTGTGGCCACTATTAGGTGGTTACATTGAAAGTCAAGGAAGAGAAGGAGGTAAAGCAAGAAAGGTTCTTGCTAAACATCAGTAAAACATTTGTTCCTAAAGACCTTGGTGATGAACCATCCTTCTCTTCAACCTGTTGAGAGGGACTGGGCTCTGTTTTGGAGGCCACTCCAGAGTAATCTTCCCAGAGGCAGGAGGGCAGAGCTGCCCAGCTTCCCTTTCTTGCTCTGCCTCTAGAGAAGTAGAACACACATCCAGTAAACAACCTCCATCCAGCTTTACCAAACAATTCTCTTTTCAACTACAAAATCTGGATACTAGAGATGTGTTCCAATGACTGTTCTGAAAGCCAAAAGATGAACTGCTGTGAAACCCTGAACAACTGTCAGATAAAGGAATGGTGCTATAATTAATGCACTGAGTAAAGCTTCACTTCAGTTCAGTTGCTCAGTCGTGTCCGACTCTTTGTGACCCCATGAATCGCAGCACGCCAGGCCTCCCTGTTCATTACCATCTCCAGGAGTTCACTCAGACTCACGTCCATCGAGTCAGTGATGCCATCCAGCCATCTCATCCTCGGTCGTCCCCTTCTCCTCCTGCCCCCAACCACTCCCAGCATCAGAGTCTTTTCCAATGAGTCAACTCTTCGCATGAGGTGGCCAAAGGACTGGAGTTTCAGCTTTAGCATCATTCCTTCCAAAGAAATCCCAGGGTTGATCTCCTTCAGAATGGAGTAAAGCTTAGGTATCATTTTTAATTTCAAAAAGTCAAAGAAGTTGTATTAATTGTGTAGTAGATGCAGCTTTCACATCTGTGAGTACTCAAAATTAGAGAGAATATAAACTTTTTAAGATTCCGACCCCGATGATTGCTTTTCAACATCAGAAAGTATAACTTTTGACAATAATGTGATTTTCATTTTTGTCTTCTGATATAATATTTTAAAATTTAGTCTGGAATATTTGAAAATTCAATTCTCTATGTGTGTATATACATACACACACACACACATACACGCATAAGTAATAATTAATATGTAGACTTTAGTGAGTTTGAAGCTAGTACTTTCCCTGAGTAATTGTAGCTGGTCTTTTGACAGGTTCTTATCTTGCCCTTGTAGCCAACCTATTACAAGCTACTGCCACTAATAGGGAACAAAAATAGATTTAGACAAGGGATTGTGTTGTATCGGGACAAAGCACACAGCACACATAACAGACTTCAGAGTAACATAAAAAGAAAATAGCAATCCCAAAGCCCCATTAAGAACTTAGAACACCAGATCAAGATTCAAAGCTGATAGCTTCGGTGGGTGTGATATGGCTGCCAGGAAATGACCTTGAAGCCCTGCTGGAGAAATTAATCCCAAAGATACCAAAGGAAGAAGATGACCCAATTACTGAGAAGAAAGTCAGGTTTATAAAAGAGCGTGATGAGAAGAGCAGGCCACAAAGACTCAAACACCAGAGCAATCAAGATTGTCAGATTTTGATTGTGAGAGTCAAAGCCAGAAACTGCTCGTAAGTGAAAAGAAAAAAATATCTTGTTCAAAAATCAGCATCCTGATGTTGCTGGGAACAAGACCAACTCTTCAGGTTTTTTTTTTTTTTAATTTATTTATTTTAATTGGAGGCTAATTACTTTACAATATTGTATTGGTTTTGCCATACATCAACATGAATCCGCCACAGGTGTACACGTGTTCCCCATTCTGAACCCCCCTGGTTCATAACATTATCACCCCACTGCTAGTTGGAATTGATATAAAACAGAGAAGGCAGGTAAAGATGACCTAGAAAAGAAATGTGCAGAGTAAGAGTCTGATGGCAAGAAAGCTGATTTTGCTTGAACTTTTATTGTCACTTCTGACTACTTGTTCTTTCCATATTGATTTTCTTTTAAATGGTCTTTTGCCCTTTTAAAATTGATTTTTTACATTGTTTCTTTGCCAAATATCTCCACTGCTTATGTTACATTTGATGACATTTAAAATCTTTATATTCTCCCTTTCCCCTTGAAAGAAAGGGTAGCTTTGACTTAATTCTATTCTAAGAAAAAACTAGAAAAATAGTGAAAACCAAATTTATTAGTTGCCCCCAAGAGTAATTGCTAATTTTACTCTATAAAACGTTCATGCAGTACATTCCCCAAACTATTTTTAGATGGAGTTTTTAAATTGAAGGATAATTGCTTTACAATATTGTGTTGGTTTCCACCATACATCAACATGAATCAGCCAAAGGTATACACTTGCTCCCTCCCTCTTGAACCTCCCTCCCATCTCCCACCCCGTCCCACCCCTCTAGGTTGTCACAGAGTACTGGTTTGAGCTTCCTAAGTCATATAACAAATTCCCACTGGGTATCTATTTTACATATGGTAATGTGTATGTTTCCATGCTACTCTCTCCATTCACCCCACTCTCTTCTTCCCCTTTCCGTGTCCACAAGCCTGTTTGCTATGTCTGTGTCTCCATTGCTGCTGCTGCTGCTGCTAAGTCGCTCCAGTCGTGTCTGACTGTGCGACCCCATAGACGGCAGCCCACCAGGCTCCCCTGTCCCTGGGATTCTCCAGGCAAGAACACTGGAGTGGGTTGCCATTTCCTTCTCCAATGCAGGAAAGTGAAAAGTGAAAGGGAAGTCTCTCAGTCGTGTCCGACTCTCAGCGACCCCATGGACTGCAGCCTCCCAGGCTCCTCCACCCATGGGATTCTCCAGGCAAGAGTACTGGAGTGGGGTGCCATTGCCTTCTCCATCTGTCTCCATTGCTGTCCTCCAAATAGGCTCATTAGTACCATCTTTCTAGATTATGTACATATGTTTCAAATACGATGCTTGTTTTTCTTTTTCTGACTTACTTCACTCTGTATAATAGGTTCTAGGTTCATCCACCTCATCAAGTGCATTGCTTTTTTATGGTTGAGTAATATTCCATTGTATATATGTACCAAAGCTTCTTTTTCCATTCATCTCTCAATGGACATAGGTTGCTTCCATGTCCTAGCTATTGTAAATAGTTCTGCAGTGGACACTGGGGTACATGTGTCTTTTTCAATTACAGTTTCCCTAAGGGTATATGCGCAATAGTGGGAATGTGGGGTCACATGGTAGATTTATTCCTATATTTTTAAGGAATATCCATACAGTTCTCCATAGTGGCTGTACTAGTTTGCATTCTCACCAACAGTGCAAGAGGGTTCCCTTTTCTCCACACCCTCTCCAGCATTTATTGTCTGTAGATTTTTGATGATGGTCATCCTGACTGGTGTAAGGTGGGATCTCATTCTAGTTTTGATTTGCATTTCTCTAATAATGAATGATTTTAAAGCATTTTTTCATGTGTTTGTTAGCCATCTGCATGTCTTCTTTGGAGAAATGTCTGTTTAGGTCTTCTGCCCACTTTTTGATTGGATTGTTTGTTTTTCTGGTATTGAGTTGCATGAGCTGCTTGCATATTTTGGAAATTATTCCTTTGTCAGTTGTTCCATTTGATATTATTTTCTCTCATTCTGAGGACTGTCTTTTCACCTTGCTTATGGTTTCCTTTGCTGTGCAAAACCTTTAAGTTTAATTAGGTCCCACTTGTTTACTTTTGTTTCATCTCCATTACTCTAGGAGGTGGGTCATAGAGGATCTTGCTGTGATTTATGTCATGAAGTGTTCTGCTTATGTTTTCCTCTAAGAGTTCTATAGTTCTGGTCTTACATTTAGGTCTTTAATCCATTTTGTTTATCTTTGTGTATGGTGTTAGGAAGCGTTCTAATTTTATTCTTTCACCTGTAGCTGTCTAGTTTTCCCAGCACCCCTTATTTAAGAGAATACTTTTCTTCATTGTATATTCTTGCCTCCTTTGTCAAAGATAAGATGCCCGTGTGTGTGTGTGTGTGTGTTAGCCACTCAGTTGTGTCCGACTCTTTGCGACCCCATGGACTGCAATCCACCAGGTTCCTCTGTCCATGAGATTTTCCAGGCAAGGCCATAGGTGCGTGGATTTATCTCTAAGCTTTATTTCTTGTTTCATTGATCTATATTTCTGTTTTTGTGCCAGTATGATACTGTCTTGATGATTGCAGCAGGATGGATTCTTAATTTCAAAGTTATGAAGTTGTTAAAATCACTCTGATTGACAACCAGAAAAAACTCAAAACATAACAGCCAGCGTACAATTTGTATAGCCACTCAAATACACTTTTACTTACTGGTGACTCCATAAGGCTGTAGACCAACTTCATGTTTTCAAATTACATACGTGAGTACTAGGTATTTTTGATTCATAAGTATCTGGCAATCTGGGGCAATGCAGGGTAGGAACTAACCACCTGGGCTAGATGAGAATTGCTCATCTGAATTCTTGGAGCACTATGTTCACATCAACAAGTGAAATCCATATGGTATTATTACACAGAAAAGTCGTATTAAGGGAGGAGTGTAAATATTTTGAAAGGCAGCATCCAATAATCCTCATAAATGTCTGTCTGTTGAAAGATGTATTGGAGCATCTAATAAGCTCTTTCTTCTTTCTTTCTTCTCTCACCTCAATGATCGAGTTGAGGAATGTAAGATATACTAAAACAGAAAGCATATTCATAGTATGGTGGAACAGTTTTAAAAGGACGCAGGCCAAGCACAAAAGAATGTATGCCTTTTTGGTGATAGGAAGAAGGGAAATGGAAACAAAAGAAATAAATACAAGAAAGGAGCCTCTCAGGATCCAGAGATAAACATTATATGCTGTGATCTGAGGGTGATTAATTAAATTCTCTACATCTGAGTTTGGAATAAAGATAAAAACTAATTTTTTTCTTGAAACCACTCCATGATGATAAAGTAGTATTATGCTTCATGACAATAAGATCATATAAATAAGATTCTCAAGTAGCTCAAAGTGGGGCATTCAAAAGCTTAGTCTGATTATGAACAGAGAAAGAAAATTCCTTGTAGGACTGCTAATTATGGATCTAAGCTCCTCCCATTCTTACACTGACTGAACAAAACTGAAAAGTCAATATTGCTTTTGAAGAATTCCCCTCTTTTGCCTTTTATAAACTATTTTTCTAGGACTCTTATGCTTCATTTTGCGTCCTCATTCAAGCCTTCTCTTGAATTAATTCTAAGTTGCTATTGGATGATAAAGATATATTTGTCAAAAAGAAATGAATCTCTAATGCCTCTATATTTAATGCAGCCTAACATCAAAAACACCTGGGGAGTGTGTTTCAAAATCCCTGTGTCCAAGCTCTATCCCTGTAGACTCTAATTATAATTTTGGCATTTGTATAACTGGCAGAATGAGGAAGAAAGAAATAAAGTATTTCTTGGAATACTAAGAAACTTACATGTTCAGCTGTTCTTGAGCGTTTATACAAGGATGTCTCCCTCACTTCAGAGTCCCATGACTTCAGGTGTAAAGTCTTCTTTTTTTATAACTGTCTCTGTTTTTTTGGGGGGGAGGTGGGTTGGCTTTTTACTTTTTCTAATTTACTTTTTAATTGGAGTATAATTGCTTTACAAGCAATTGTACTTGTTAATTTCTGCTGTACAGTAATGTGAATCAGCTATCCGTTCAGTTCACTCAGTCATGTCCTACTATTTGCGACCACATAAATCGCAGCACACCAGGCCTCCCTGTCCATCACCAACTTCCAGAGTTTACACAAACTCATGTCCATCAAGTTGGTGATGCCACCAAACCATATCATCCTCTGTCGTCCCCTTTTCCTCCTGCCCTCAATCCCTCCCAGCATCAGGGTCTTTTCCAATGAGTCAACTCTTCACATGAGGTGGCCAAAGTACTGGAGTTTCAGCTTCTGCATCAGTCCTTCCAATAAACACCCAGGGCTGATCTCCTATAGAAAGGACTGGTTGGATCACCTTGCAGTCCAAGGGACTCTCAAGAGTCTTCTCCAACACCACAGTTCAAAAGCATCAATTCTTCAGCGCTCAGCTTTCTTCACAGTCCAACTCTCAGGTCCATACACGACCACTGGAAAAACCATAGCCTTGACTAGATGGGCCTTTGTTGGCAAAGTAATGTCTCTGCTTTTGAATATGTTATGTAGGTTGGTCATAACTTTCCTTCCAAGGAGTAAGTGTCTTTTAATTTCATGGCTGCAGTCACCATCTGCAGTGATTTTAGAGCCAAAAAAAGTCTGACACTGTTTCCACTGTTTCCCCATCTATTTCCCATGAAGTGATGGGACCAGATGCCATGATCTTAGTTTTCTGAATGTTGAGCTTTAAGTCAACTTTTTCACTCTCCTCTTTCACTTTCATCAAGAGGCTTTTTAGTTCCTCTTCACTTCCTGCCATAAGGGTGGTTTCATCTGCATATCTGAGGTGATTGATATTTCTCCCAGCAATCTTGATTCCAGCTTGTGTTTCTTCCAGCCCAGCGTTTCTCATGATGTACTCTGCATAGAAGTTAAATAAGCAGGGTGACAATATGCAGCCTTGACGTATTCCTTTCCCTGTTTGGAACCAGTCTGTTGTTCCATGTCCAGTTCTGTTGCTTCCTGACCTGCTATAAGTATACATATATCCCCTCCCTCTTGAGCCTTGCTCCCACTCCACCCCACATCCTACCCGTGTAGGTCATCACAGAACACGGAGCTGAACTCCCTGTGTTTCAGCAGCTTCCCACTAGCTGTCTATTTCACACATGGTCGTGCTACTCTCTTAATTCGTCATACTCTCTCCTTCCACTCGTCCCCCATTGATTTCTAAGCCACTAATGTACAAGGAACAGGAGATCGGTACCACTTTCTGTTGCGCCATTCCCGTTTCTCAACCCAACAATTGCTCCCAGCACCGTGTGGAAGAAAGTGACAGCTCCATCAGTTACTTGATAGTTGAGTGACCTTGAGAAACCACTCATCTGCCTGGGCATCAAATTCCTCTTCTGTAAAGGGAGGAGAATGAACTAGATAACCTCTAAAATTTCTCCCTCTTCTAAAATCCAGAACTTTACACAACTTCATCATGGCTACTGCTGTTTACTCTTCTTAAAATGGGAGATTATAATGTCCAACTGAATTTACTGGCAATACTGTACTGCCTTGGGGAAAATGATGTGCTCTGACCCTTCCAACCTGCAGCTCACCCTTCATGGAGAAGCCAAGTGCGGCTCTCAGTTCTGGGTTTCACAGAAAGACTATTCCTGCTCTTCTCACTTGGTGATTGAGTGTGAGGCAGCTGGCAATATTTCAAAATGCAAACTGACATTTAATTATACAAAAATCCCCTTTCACAATCCCTTGTTTTGCCAGGCCAACTCTGATGTATTTGAACATTTTTCCTTTTTTGTTGAGTCCTAGTTTTCTAGTGTTCATGTGAAGAACAAATGAGCCTCAAACACTAGATTTATAGCCTTGTTAATTCTTCTTCTACCTCTTAGAATCTTTAGGTGACAGTTATTTACAAAATGAACTTTCTTTCTGAGACTTACTTGAATCCCTGACATCTATGATGACATTTTCAAAATCTGGACATTTCCCTATATTTGTATCAACAATAGAGTATTTGTAAAAATGTCACTTAAAAGCTTAAATGGAGATTCTTGCAGAAAGTAGATAAAAATGGACTTTTCTGTTTCAATTAATTAAACATTGATATGACTCAGCTTAGAGATAAGCCAGGGCCAAGACTACAGTGAGGTGGAATGAGGCACTTGCCTCAGATGTTGAATTTAAGGAGGCATAAAAAAACTGAATAATCAACATAAACAGTGTTTTAATGCAATATTTTAGGTCAGTAACATTGCCATGGTAAGCCATATTAGACCCCAATGCAAAAGGAAATATAATGATACTGATCTTTATTTAAAATTTTGGTACTTTGTTAACTGTATTTTTTTAATTAACTTTGTTTTTTTGAAATGTTGAAATAAAATATTTATCTTGATTGCTGAACTTCTGGGTCCCCTTAAAACTTAAAGTCCAAGGCAACTGTCTTCACTTTACCTTAGTCCTGCCCTAGAATAACTTACCTTCTGTTATAAGCCACACATCAACATTACTGCATCTCGATCTTAATAAAGAGGGAGTCCTCCCACTCTAACTATTTCTATCATAGTTACTATTTGTGTGTCTGCCTTTACCAAGTGGTTAATGCCATTTTGATAATTTATTCTAAGCAGTGAATGGAGAAGTAGGCAACTTTCTTTTTACATAAGAGAAAAATAAAACCCTGAAAGGTGCAAATAACCTGACAAGGGATATAATGCAATTAATAGCTGAAAAATTTTACACCATATGCACACTGTCTTATTAAATGAGATGATGCGTGGGGGAGGTAAAAAAATAAAAGAGGAAGAAATATAGGAAAGAAGATAGGAAGATGAAAACATATCCCAGAAAGTTTCAAATTTCAGTTTCTGTAAGACTCATCTGGCATATTTGCTTAAAATGTAGATTCTCCAGCTGATTCTCATTGACATAAATCAAATAAGGCCTGGGGGATGTCCCATAATCTGCATTTTTAAGTGATTCTGATGCAGGTGTTCTAAGGACCACGTGTTGAGAAATACTGATTGGGAGCTCCCATTTTAGGAGAAACTAGGCTATGTATCCGGAGAAGGCAATGGCACCCCACTCCAGTACTCTTGCCTGGAAAATCCCATGGACAGAGGAGCCTGGTAGGCTGCAGTCCATGGGGTCACTAGAGTAGGACATGTCTGAGCGACTTCACTTTCACTTTTCACTTTCATGCATTGGAGAAGGAAATGGCAACTCACTCCAGTGTTCTTGCCTGGAAAATCCCAGGGACGGGGAAAACTGGTGGGCTGCCGTCTATGGGGTCACACAGAGTCGGACATGCCTGAAGCAACTTAGCAGCAGCAGCAGCAGCAGGCTATGTATCTGGAACACATTTTCTCAACTCCAGCCCTCCTCCTCCACCAATAATGAACAACCCAGGGACACTGAATTGTACCGAAGAATCCAGCTACAGCATAAGAGTTGGTGGTTCTGCACAACAAAGGAAACTATAAGCAAGGTGAAAAAACAGCCTTCAGAATGGGAGAAAATAATAGCAAATGAAGCAACTGACAAACAACTAATCTCAAAAATATACAAGCAACTCCTGCAGTTCAATTCCAGAAAAATAAACGACCCAATCAAAAAATGGGCCAAAGAACTAAATAGACATTTCTCCAAAGAAGACATACGGATGGCTAACAAACACATGAAAAGATGCTCAACATCACTCATTATCAGAAAAATGCAAATAAAAACCACAATGAGGTACTATTTCATGCCTGTCAGAATGGCTGCAATCCAAAAGTCTACAAGCAATAAATGCTGGAGAGGGTATGGAGAAAAGGGAGCCTTCTTACACTGTTGGTGGGAATGCAAACTAGTACAGCCACTATGGAGAACAGTGTGGAGATTCCTTAAAAAACTGGAAATAGAACTGCCTTATGACCCAGTAATCCCACTGCTGGGCATACACACCGAGGAAACCAGAATTGAAAGAGACACATTTACCCCAATGTTCATCGCAGCACTGTTTATAATAGCCAGGACATGGAAGCAACCTAGATGCCCATCAGCAGATGAATGGATAAGAAAGCTGTGGTACATATACACAATGGAGTACTACTCAGCCATTAAAAAGAATACATTTGAATCAGTTCTAATGAGGTGGATGAAACTGGAGCCGATTATACAGAGTGAAGTAAGCCAGAAAGAAAAATACCAATACAGTATACTAACGCATATATATGGAATTTAGAAAGATGGTAACGATAACCCTGTATGCGAGACAGCAAAAGAGACACAGAGGTATAAAACAGTTTTTTGGACTCTGTGGGAGAGGGAGAGGGTGGGATGATTTGGGAGAATGGCATTGAAACATGTATAATATCATATATGAAACGAATCACCAGTCCAGGTTCGATGCAGGATACAGGATGCTTGGGGCTGGTGCACTGGGATGACCCAGAGGGATGGTATGAGGAGGGAAGAGGGAGGGGGGTTCAGGATGGGGAACATGTGTATACCCATGGTGGATTCATGTTGATGTATGGCAAAACCAATACAATATTGTAAAGTAATTAGCCTCCAATTAAAATAAACAAATTAAAAAAAAAAGAGTTGGTGGTCAATAGCTTCAATGGCAGGCAACTAGGGTGGATGATAAGGTGAAAAGAAAGGGTGGCGGAAATGTTGGGGGTGGGGAGTGAGGGAGAACAATTCAGAAAATAGGAAGAAAGTAGTGTTTTGCATATGTGATAGTTTTACTTTCCTCTTTAAAACTCAAAATGAGAAGTGTAACCATTATGTCAATGCTAGCTATCATACAAGCAAATCACATATTTATAGATACAACAATAACTTAATTTGATGAGGGAAGAACCAAATCTTGGATTGAACCTGTTTCCTAGTTTAAGCCTGCATCTCTGGATTTATCTTCACTCTGCCTCTCTCTGCCTTCTGTCTCTGATCCTGAGCTCAAGCTGTTCTTACTGGGCCAGTCTTCAGTTTGTATAATTGTAAGTCAGAAGAAACTTGAAATCATCTCCCCAAAGAAATCACTCTGGTTAACTCAATTATTGTTGTCAGTCGCTCAGTCATGTCTGACTCTTTGTCACCCCATGGACAGCAGCAAGCCAGGCTTCCCTGATCTTCATCATTTTCTAGAGCTTGCTCAACTCCATACCATCCTGTAAGTGACATCTCACTATCATGCTCACCCAACCTTCACTTGTGTTTATACAGTTAACTAGATGATACTTACTATTTATGCACCCATGCCAGGGTTGTTAGGTCTAAAAATGTATCTAGGCCATGGCTCAATTTGTAAACAGATTTTCAATTTCTGGAGGTGTCTAAAATTTATAAAACCTTATTACAAAAACAGTATTACCTAATAAAGTTCTGTATACCATGAAAAGGGTCAATGAGCATATAATGAAGAGAATGCTAATTAAAAAGCTGCATATTCATAAGTCAATAGCTCTGAAATGCTGTCATTCACCTGCCACTGAAGTGAGTTTTTCTCCCCCAAAGAATACAGCTCTAATATTTAATAACTATTAGACTCTCAGTATTTCTCTAGCTCTGTTGGGTGGAGGGGTGGAGGAGAGACGTATAAGTCATAGTCTTAAGAAATTTAAAATTGTATGGAGGGGAAAAATCCAACACACTTTGTCTACAATTTTAGGCCAAGATATTAATATTTTGAATCTGAAACCGGAATAGAGGAAAGAAGAATCAAACTGACTTCAAGTTTTCTTGGATGACATGGAAATGCCACTACTCAGGATCTGATCAGATGTAAAGGAGAAAAAAAAATGGCATAAAACGCAGAGAGAAGTGAAGGGTAAAGATACAGTCAAGATAAGAGTCATGAAAACATGTAATGGAAAGATTACATGTGGAGAGGGCTTTTAAAAAGAAAGTGAATGAGAGAAGAAAGAATAAGAGGGAACAGTTATAGATCTCACACCCAAAGATTCTAAGAAAGGAGGAGGCCATTAGGGGCAATTCAAATCTGTTTTGTAGAAAGAAGAGACTTGAATGACTTTTAAGATAGAATACAAAGAACCTGTAGTTAAAAAAGAGAAAGGAAACTATGGCAGTGAGTTCCTGGAAGAAGGAGGTAGAGACGGGATGGGGACCATAGTGGATGGGAAAGGTGTGCATGCACGCTCAGTTGCTCAGTCGTGTCTGACTCTTTTTGCAACCCCAGGGACTGTAGGCCACCAAGCTCCTCTGTCCATGGGATTCTCAGGCAAGAGTACTGGAGGCTTGCCATGCCCTTCTCCAGAGAAAGCTATAGAGGGAAGAAAAGCCTCTGAAGGAAGATGTGGATCCAGGGAATGTGTGGAAAATGTTGGAGGCACAGGAGGGACTTTACCCCGGATGGTTTCCATCATTTTTCAATGTGTGGAAGGTAAGATCCAGTTCCTACAGGCAAAAAGGGAGTGGGGGTAGATAAGAACATTGTGATTAACTGTGGCGGTGAGTTTTATAATGTGTTGGTGTATTTTCACTATCTGTGGTTGCACTATGATGTGTGTGCTAAACCTTTTGTAGAGTATTCATACATAGGGAAAGTATAAATCTTGTATAAAGCTACAGCTTCTCTCTCAAGATTATAAAGTGCAACTAATTTTAAAGTTTAGATATGTTTATATATCTAGAAGAAAATTCCAGTTTTCCTTCTTTCATCATTTTTTTATATCCTGTGAGTCAACCAATTTCAATTTTTTCTAATTTGGATTGTTATTACAGAATGTTTTGAAATGAAAGAGCAATGGTGATAGTAACCTGGATTGACAGAGTGATACACAAATTTTGTAAATAATATCAAAAGAGCTAACATTAACTCCCCATTAAAAATAACCATAAAATGTGGGTCAATTCCTAATTTAACTGAAAATATCTATGACCTTCCATATATGAGGAAGCTATTCAAACTATATAGTAAAGTCAGAAGTGTCTCCAGGCGTAAAGGTAAATTTTAGATTTGAATCAGATAACAGACTACTATAGACCATGCTGACTTATTTCCCTGTTTACCCCATGAAACTGAAGCTATGAAGGGTCTAACTTAGCTATCCTTCCTGGTGGTATAAGGAAATCCACTCACAAAAAAAGGGGGGAAAAACTAATTTTAAGTTTTGATGGGCATGTACTCTTATACCAGTCTTGAGGTAATTTGTAGTAAATTTCTAAATTTGTATTGGTCAACTAGGAATTGAACTTCCTGGTATCTCTTTCACCATCCTTAAAGGATTGCTTTACTACATATTTCATATGTATTATGAGTTTCAGGAATAACATCTAAGCTGCCTCCATTTCAGTGAAGTGAGAGATAAAAGATGCCTTGCTCATTATGTTTGGAATTAGTCATTGATCTGCTTGAAGCATAAAAACTTATTTTGTCATCGTGCTGGGCTGCTACTTTACCAATAAAACTTCAGTGACCACAAATTTTATAATTGCTCCAAGAAACGGAGAGGATTTTACTCAGTTGACGTTTTTAATTTACTCATCAAGAGATGACTTATGCAAAACCTTCGGACAATCTAGAGATGACCTGAGCATTCACCTTTTAAAAAGATTTTAAAAGCTCCCCTGGATCCTAGATGAGGGAGCCATTGCCCTGATGAACATCAGAGTTTTATCCAGGGGCTATTTTCATTTCTTAGTACTGAAAATGTCACATCTTTGCCATTGGTCCCCTCTCCTTTGCATACATGCATGATAATGAAGTCTCACCTTTGGGCACACTGTACCATCCTTCCCTTTCCTAACAGCAGCACACCTTTCATGCCCCTAACCAGGGAAAACTGCCTTGGAGCAACTGACTAAGAAGAACATTAAGCCAAAATTGTGCTTGTTCCCATCTTGTGGGGAAGGGGAACAGCTTGCCTCAATAATTGAATCAATTGAAGATTAATTAACTGAAGACTAATTAATTGAAGATTCATTTATTAATTAAAGATCCAAATAGTGGCTACTATTGCCTTTGAACAGGCTGACTAGCTTTTGAGTCTCTTATTTAGCCAAAATGCAAAAGATTTGAAATTGGGTTAAAAAAAAAAAAATGCTGATCTAGAAAATGGAAAAAAAGATAACAGCAGACACTGTCATTCAAAATCTCCACTCCTGTTATCTGCTCAGAATGAACAGAGTAGGGGGAGCATGCCGATATAGAAAGCCAAGAGAGATGCACTGCAAGCCTGGCTCCTTCCTCTACTAGCTGTGTCTTGGTTTAAAATATTTGATCTCAGCATGATCTGAAAAATGAAGACAGCAAGATTTCCTCATAAAATTCTGGAAAATATGGAGAAAAAAAAAAACATGGAAACTGACTGGAACAACTGTCACATAACTTGGTATTTAGGTTCATGGAGTCGCAAAATGTCAGACACAACTGAAGCAACTTAGCAGAGCACAGCATAAGCACACCCTATCATGTGAATGTAAGTACATTTTGGAGAATGGGGTAAAAAAATATCCCTAGCCTGAGGCCCTTCTTAATAATCATTTCACAGAAATGACTACTTATTACAACAATACGATCTCTGAGATTGATCTTAAGTGACATTCCTTTTTTATCTTATTGTTAAAAAATTTTAAGCATACACAAAAGTAGAGAGAATGTTATAGTTCATCCTCAGTTTTGACAATTATCATTTTGCATTTCCTCTGTACCCACTGCCATTTCTCCCCCTCCCAGATTATTTTGAAGCAAATCTCTAAAATAATATCATTTCATCCATAAATATTTCAGTATGTCTCTAAAAAATGTGGATTGAAAAATATAACCACAATACTATCATCACACCTTTAAAATTAATAAGGTCAGTTTTCATTCCAATCCCAAAGAAAAGCAATGCCAAAGAATGCTCAAGCTACCACACAATTGCACTCATCTCACATGCTAGTAAAGTAATGCTCAAAATTCTCCAAGCCAGGCTTCAGCAATACATGAACCGTGAACTTCCAGATGTTCAAGCTGGTTTTAGAAAAGGCAGAGGAACCAGAGATCAAATTGCCAACATCCGCTGGATCATGGAAAAAGCAAGAGAGTTCCCAAGAAACATCTATTTCTGCTTTATTGACTATGCCAAAGCCTGTGACTGTGTGGATCACTTGAAAGAGGAGAGTGAAAAAGTTGGCTTAAAGCTCAACATTCAGAAAACGAAGATCATGGCATCTGGTCCCATCACTTCATTGGAAATAGATGGGGAAACAGTGGAAATAGTGTCAGACTTTATTTTTTTGGCTTCAAAATCACTGCAGATGGTGACTGCAGCCATGAAATCAAAAGACGCTTACTCCTCGGAAGAAAAGTTATGACCAACATAGATAGCATATTCAAAAGCAGAGACATTACTTTGCCAGCAAAGGTCCGTCTAGTCAAGGCTATGGTTTTTCCTGTGGTCATGTATGGATGTGAGAGTTGGACTGTGAAGAAAGCTGAGCACTGAAGAATTGATGCTTTTGAACTGTGGTGTTGGAGAAGACTCTTGAGAGTCCCTTGGACTGCAAGGAGATCCAACCAGTCCATCCTAAAGGAGATCAGCCCTGGGTGTTCTTTGGGGGGAATGATGCTAAAGCTGAAACTCCAGTACTTTGGCCACCTCATGCGAAGAGTTGACTCATTGGAAAAGACTCTGATGCTGGGAGGGATTGGGGGCAGGAAGAGAAGGGGACGACAGAGGATGAGATGGCTGGATGGCATCACTGACTCAATGGACGTGAGTCTGAGTGAACTCCGGGAGTTGGTGATGGACACGGAGGCCTGGCGTCCTGCGATTCATGGGGTCACAAAGAGTCCGACATGACTGAGTGACTGAACTGAACTGAACTGAACTAATATCATCAAATATCCAGCCAACATTCAGAGTTCCCCAATTGCCATATGCATGTTTTTTCCCCCCCAACAGGTTTTTGCTGTTGTTGTTGAATCTGTATCTGAATAAGGTCCATACACTGCAACTGATTCTGAATTAGATTTGCCCATTCCAGTGCATTTTAGTTCACAGATTCTAGTTCACTGATTCCTAAAATGTCGATGTTCACTCTCTCCATCTCCTGTTTGACCACTTCCAATTTACCTTGAATCATGGACCTAACACTCCTGGTTCCTATGAAATATTGTTCTTTACAGCATCGAACTTTACTTCCATCACCAGTCATATCCACAACTGGGCACTGTTTTTGCTTTGACTCCGTCTCTTCATTCTTTCTGGAGTTATTTCTCCACTCTCCTCTGGTAGCATATTGGGAACTACCAAACTGGGGAGTTCATCTTTCAGTGTCATATCTTTTTGCCTTTTGATAATGTTCATGAGGTTCTCAAGGCAAGACTGCTGAAGTGGTTTGCCATTTCCTTCTCCAGTGGACCACGTTCTGTCAGAACTCTCCACCATGACCCGTCCTTCTTGGGTGGCCCTACACGGCAAGGCTCATAGTTGCACTGAGTTAAACAAAGCTGTGGTCCATGTGATTAGTTTGATTCATTTTTTTGTGATTGTGGTTTTCATTCTGTTTGCCGTCTGCTGAATAAGAATAAGAGGCTTATGGAAGCTTCCAAATAGAAGACACTGACTATGGGGCAAACTGGGTCTTGTTCTGATGGGCA
The DNA here is from genome assembly GCA_006410635.1 of Cephalophus harveyi. NCBI lineage: Eukaryota > Metazoa > Chordata > Mammalia > Artiodactyla > Bovidae > Cephalophus > Cephalophus harveyi. The sequence goes on along the minus strand of SJYT01016311.1, from coordinate 40,874 downwards.
GGGCTGTGCTCAGTAAATCTTTAATCCAATTTTCTGTTGATGGGCGGGACTGTGCTCCCTCCCTATTGTTTGACCTGAGACCAAACTATGATGGAGATAATGAAGATAATGGCAACCTCCTTCAAAAGCTCCCGTGCACACACTGCATCACTCAGTGCCCCCGACCCTCCGCAGGAGAATCATGAACACTCACAGGCAAGTCTGGGCCAGTCTCTCATGGAATCACTGCTCCTTTCTCCTGGGTCCTTGTGTACACAAAGTTTTGCTTGTGCCCTCCAAGAGTCTGTTTCACCAGTCCTGTGTAAGTTCTATAATCAAAATTTACTGGCCTCCAAAGTTAAATTCCCTGGGGGTTCTCAGTCCCTTTGCCGGATCTCCTGGTTGGGAAATCTGTTTTGGGTCCTAGAACTTTTTTAACAGTGCAAGAATTTATTTATTATAATTGTTCTGCAGTTTGTGGGTCATCTGTTCAGCGGATCTATGGTAGGGTTACTGGAGACCTCCTCCAAGAGGGCTTATGCCACATGCTGTGTAACCCAGGTCTGCTGAACGCAGAGTCCCTGCCCCTGTGGAAGGCCACTGCTGACCTGTACATCCACAGGAGACACTCAAACACTCAAAGGCAGATATGGCTCAGTCTCTGTGGGGTCTCTGAGTCCTGGTGAGCACAAGTTTTGTTTGAGGCCTCTGAGCATCTCTGGCAGGTATTGAGTTTGATTCTACATGTGATTTCACCCCTTCTAAATCAGAAAAACATCTATTTCTGCTTTATTGACTATGCCAAAGCCTTTGAGTGTGTGCATCACAACAAACTGTGGAAAATTCTTCAAGAGATGGGAATACCAGACCACCTGACCTGCCTCCTGAGAAATCTGTATACAGGTCAAGAAGCAACAGTTAGAACTGGCCATGGAACAACAGACTGGTTCCAAATTGGAAAAGGAGTATGTCAAAGTGTATACTGTCACCCTGCTTGTTTAACTTATATGCAGAGTACATTATGTGAAATGTTGGGCTGGATGAAGCACAAGCTGGAATTAAGATTGCCGAGAGAAAGATCAATAACCTCAGATATGCAGATGCCACCATCTTTATGGCAGAAAGCAAAGAAGAACTAAAAAGCCTCTTGATGAAAGTGAAAAAGGAGAGTGAAAAAGTTGGCTTAAAACTCAACATACAGAAAACTAAAATTATGGCATTTGTTCCCATCACTTCATGGCATATAGATAGGGAAACAATGGAAACAATGAGAAACTTACTTTTTTTGACCTCCAAAATCACTGCAGATGGTGACTGCAGCCATGAAATTAAAAGATGCTTGCTCCTTGGAAGAAAAGCTATGACCAACCTAGACAGCATATTAAAAAGCAGAGATATCACTTTGCCAGCAAAGGTCCATCTAGTCAAAGCTGTGGTTTTTCCAGTAGTCATGTATGGATGTGAGTTTTGGACTATAAAGAAAGCTGAACACCGAAGAATTGATGCTTTTGAACTGTGGTGTTGGAGAAGACTCTTGAGAGTCCCTTGGGCTGCAAGGAGATCCAGCCAGTCCATCCTAAAGGAGATCAGTCCTGGGTGTTCATTGGAAGGACTGATGTTGAAGCTGAAACTCCAGTAGTTTGGCTACCTGATATGAAGAACTGACTCATTTGAAAAGACCTTGATGCTGGGAAAGATTGAGGCAGGAGGAGAAGGGGACAACAGAGGATGATAAGGTTGGATGGCATCACTGACTCAATGAACATGAGTTTGATCAGGCTTTGGGAGTTGGTGATGAACAGGGAAACCTGGCATGCTGCAGTTCATGGGGTTGCAAAGAGTCAGACACAACTGAGCAATTGAACTGAACTGAGCAATATATGCACAATAAATAATTTCTGCATGTATTTTGTTATTAGAATATATATATCTATAGGTATATATAGTGAAATTACTGTGGTTTAAAGTTTTAGGAAGTTCTTCTATGTGGCTATGCCACAAATTTGTTACAGTTAGGGTATTTCACTTTGCTTTTGACTACTAGGGATTGTTTCTTACATTTAATTGTGTTTTATAATTCTTGAAAATACTTATTTTGTTCCAAGATCATATCTATAAAAAATGTATATTCAGAAAATTTTAACCTATATACTTGTCACTGTCTTCCTTTACAGTAATATTTTATATTTAATAATGTTTCCATTCTATTTTTAATATAAGCAAATATTGTTGTTGTGTTAGTTACTCCATCATGTCCGACTCTCAGTGACCCCATGGACTACAAACTGCCAGGCTCTCCTGACCATGGAATTCTCCAGGCAAGAATACTAGAGTGGGTTGTCATTTCCTTCTCCAATAAGCAAATATACCTCTTTCTTAGAAGAATGATAATGGTACTCTACTCTGTGTGTGTGTGTTTGTGTGTGTGTACTCTGACGTGTCCAACTCTTTGTGACCCCCATGGACTGCAGCCCACCAGACTCCTCTCTCCATGAAATTTTCCAGGCAAGAATACTGGAGTGGGTTGTCATTTCCTACTCCAGATACTGTGTATACATCTATCCATCTTTATTTCATTCAACAGTTCCTGCATCTAATCATTTTCCTAACTTATGAGATTTAAACAACTGCGTATGCTGCCTAAAAATAATGTAATGATTATCAGACGTTACTGTCACACACAAGATTCAGCATGGTAGTCTAGTGAAAAGGCATCCTGTTTCATGTTTAAAAGTTTATAAGCATACCTTATACCCTCACTTAAGGTGTCAATGTTAAAAAGGAATAATTATAAAGCTATTTCTCTTAAAAGCTGGCTGATTCTATTTGAACCATTGTTGTATTTCCTTGTATAAAAATCTGCTGAAAATTAGTACATGAATTCGCTTCACTCCTCTTGGCATTTGTAAGAAGATATATCCCATGAATAAAATCTTGAAATATTTATAAGGAGCTCTAGAATCCATGTAAGTTATTTTTTTAACCAGATTCTTGTTTGTAGACATTTAGAACAGGAATTTTATAATGAAAAAATTTGGAACCAGAAAAAACTGCATAGAAGTTTTATTTAAGCTGCTAACTAGCTAGATGACTTAGGACAAGTCATTTCACCACTTAGAATTTCAATAATATTATCAGTCAAGTGAATCAGTCAAGCGGAAATAGTAGTACCAGTGTGGTAATGTTGTTGTGAGAAATAATTATTTGAATGCAATATATAAACCACACAGCACTCTGCAAATGTAAAAGCATAATAAAACAGGAAATTAAATGGCTGGTTTACTAAAATTCAGTCTTAAAGCTTTAATTTGTTTGTTTAAAATGATCACAAAATCCAGTTGTGAATAAGAGCTTTATAATCATCCATGTTGCAGCCTGAAAACTGACTTTTTGCCTGAACAGAACTCCGTTATAAATATCTGTCTTTGGATTTGACATTCAATCCTGAGAGGAATCAAACATGATTCAGAATTTTAATCTGACACCCAAGAGCTGAAATTCTGAAAGCAGATAAAATATTTTTTAAAAAGGCAATCTGTTAATATCAAGCGGCTGTTAATTCCAACTGTGATTATTCAATATAGGAAATACATCTTCAGATAGAAATTTATTTCTGAAAATTCATCTTCAAAGCTTTTATATTATCTAAGTTGGAAAGGAAATATATGTACATTTTGTGTTAAGGGAAAATAAAACACTAAAATGAATCAGTTTTTTTCTTAAACTTTTAAAACTTTTTTCATTAAATAAAGAAAATTATATGGTTTAACCTTTTGAATGTTATTCAGCAAATGATAAAGCAACAGGAAAAAATAGGAGATCTGTGATACTGTATTAAAAATCAACTATGTTTGTAGTTGCCTTTTTTGGTCATTTCAAATCATCCTCACTGAAATCATTCATTCCTGTCAATGAACTCTGAGGATGGTTCCTATTTATAATCAAAGTGGAAGAAATCTGCCTCTCTGCTTTCAAACAGCAATCTACCTTATGGGATGCTCACTGAAGGGTTATGCCTAAGTTAATATGCTCACATTTTTAAAAACAATATTGTATATAATTTTTTTTTAGCCCTAAACTTCCTGGTTAGATATTATTTTCCTCTTTTCACTTAAATCCTGCATGCTGCCAATCATGTCTAACAATGAAGAGCTGATTGGGGGAAGAAGGACAGTGGAATTAGTTATGAAATTTCCAAACATACACAACAGCAGTGGTAATAGGTCAATGAGCCTCCACATTTCCATCAACCAGATTTAACAACATCAAGAACCTGCTATATTTATTGATTTCCCTGGTAGCTCAGATGGTAAAGCGTCTACCTACAACGTGGGAGACTCGGGTTCGATCCCTGGGTCAGGAAGATCCTCTGGAGAAGGAAGTGGCAACCCACTCCAGTACTCTTGCCTAGAAAATCCCATGGACAGAGGAGTGTAGTAGGCTACAGTCCATGGGGTCGCTATATTTATAGCACTTCCCCTTCAGTTCTTTGTGGAATCTATTTAAAGCACATCTCACTTCAGCATACATCTCTAAAAAGGATGGACATCTTCTCACATAACCACAGTAGCACTTCCACCCCAGCAAAACTGCCAGTAAGCATTTTGATTTTTTATGCTACCTGGTTCTGAATCAACATTTTTCCCATTGCTTCATAACATTATTTTAGAGTTGCTATGTTTAAATTAGGATTGAGTAAAATCTACAGATTACATCTGGTTGTTACATCTCCAAAGCCTCTATTAATTAAGAAATGTGCTCCCTGTACTTTTCCCCCATACCACTGACAATGGGTTTCTCTTGTTGAAGAAACTCATTAAATATACATTTCTTAAATGTCTACTTTTTGCTAGATGCTTTTGCATTTATCACCTAATTTAATCTCAAAATATCTTCGGGAAGTAAAGTGACAGACACAGGTACTAGTCTCCCCAAATTTGGACTTTCTCCCGCATGGTTGATAACTAGGAAGCAGCTGCCAGCAGAGGAGTGATCACTTATCAAAGGAGTGGCCACTTGATCCCTGCAGATCAGGGCTGGCCTGTCAATTTCCCAGTGACACATGCCCCAGGAACTTCCCCTCAAGGTGCTCCCTGCAAGGTGCCTTACAGGTATATCTGTTGACAGACACATCTTCCCAAGACAGAGCTCTTAACTCCTTTCTCTGTGTCATGTTTCTATTACATCACTTCTTACATTTTAATTGGAGTTATGTCTGTCTTCAACCCCCTACACAGTAAATCCCAACAGAATAGAAATTATGCCTTATTCAACTCTGAACCTCCAGGATTCATATATAACAATTTGTGGAATTAAAAAAAAAAAATGAGCATCGGTTACACATCCCACTTTCAGAAGCTATTTAGGAGGCAGGTATATTATTTATTCGAGAGGAAGCCATCTAACTCAGTCACGACAAAATCATAGAACTGTATAGAAACTAAGGCATGGAAATGGTGGTACACAAAATTATAGAGCATGTGAAAAATACAAAAGGTAAGAGTGGTAGGGGGAAAGAGTTCAAGAGAAGATTGCATACTTGAAGTAAGAAACTTCTCTGAAATGCTAAAACAAACAAAGTTGCAGCTAACAAGAAGTCCTGAATCCACACTTTGTCTTTGCATGGAAACATCTCTGGATGATTAGCAATTAAGCCATTTCTCAGTATTACCAGGATTGAGATAGCACAATTCAGATCAACGTTTAACAATCTTTATTGTTTAGAAAGTCAAACCAAAATCCCTTACATTTCAGCTTAAGCACATTTCTTCTTTTCTTTCATGAGAGGTGAGCAGCTGGCTGCCATGCTAAGCAGATCTCTTTATATACTCCAAGACCCTCCAAATATGTACCGCTTATTCCAGTCTCTAAAATATGCAGCTCTCTTCACACCCTTCCTTATGCATCCTGTTGGGAATGTTTCTTTATGTAATTCATCCTTTTAAATCATCCATTTTTTCTTTCATGCTACATTCCTTAACTTCCCCTCTCCCTAAGCTCTTCGGTTAATGGCTCTAGTTCAATTTACTACATCAATTCCCTCCCCTCTCAAACTGGCATTCTGCTTTCTACATCCTAACAGAAGGACTTATTTTAGTTCATTTACCTTGCATTTCTCTCGTTCTTTTGAAGTGGCCAATGATAAAATTAAAACAGTCCCAATCAGAATCATGAAACCAATCTTAAAACAGTCTCCATATGTCTTGGGAGGATTTGCCTTCCTGGAGATGCGTTGATGAATTTTTAGCACAAATTAAATCTCACAAAATCAGTCCTCAAGTATTTCCATAAGTGTTCCACAGTGTGTTTTGCCATCACGTCACCTCTGACACTTTGGAGAGTAGAGCCATTGTGAAGCGGAATCATATGGATTCAAACTACCCTGCTTACAACTTACAAATCTGACAAACACTTCTGGGAGGTGAAATGACTGGTCCCAGGCAAAGAGGCCAGAAATAGTGTTCTCTACTATACAACACTGCTTATTAGAAGGTTTGTGATTCTGCTTTTATTACTGCCACCCAAAAGTTCTGAGAGATCAATCTACTGTAAAAGAGAGCTAAAATAAAAATGCCTTTTTTAGCCTTAAAAACTAAGAGTAAATAATAAAACAACAGCAATACAATATCTAAGTCTTATGATTATGTGCTGGTACTGATATAAGTACTTCACATATATTAACTTATTCAATTTTTAGAATACTCTTGTGAGAGAGAGACTTTTATCATCCTCATATTAAGATGAAGAAACTGTGGTCACAAGAGTTTAAGTAACTTTCGCAAAGCCATGCATGATTTTCCTAGGATTTAAATTCAGGTTATCTGGCCCTGGCGTTTGTGTTGTTAATCAGGATCTATAATGTCAATGGTTCAGAATATCCATCTTTGTGACACAGGACATTTGTCAGCTAAGGTAATACATAGTTAGTAAGAATGAACATTTTTGAAATAATGTTTTATCTTACTTAACAAAAAATAGAAAAAATAATCAACATGCTATTAATGTACTTTCAAAGTGGCTAGTCTTTCCACCTACAGTGGTGATAAGCTGTCAAGAACATTCTACCAGTACATGTATGTGTCTGCCTGATACTTAAATAAAGATCTCCCAAATATAAAGAAAGATTTCTTAATAAAAACATCAGCTGTTTATGTGAAATTATTTTTAAAACTCAAATTGTGTTTAGACAAATGCTTTGTTCTAATGAATGGAATAGTTCAGAGAGGGAAGCATAAATCTCACAAGTTTTATAAACTGTATATGATAATTTAGAGATCATCATGACCCCATGCACAACAAACATATTCAAAATCCCAATGGACAGAAAAAAGGATCAAGTATCAACTTTTTAGCACTTAATGTGTGCAAAGGTTTGGGCTGCTGCTGCTGCTAAGTCGCCTCAGTCATGTCCGACTGTTAGATACTGTATAAAGGACAGTCCTGATGTCAATAGAGTCAGTCTCTATCCTCAAAAAAAATAACCAGTAACACAGCATCTGATAAAAACTAAATATTAATGTTAGTTGGGTGCTTTTGATTATAAAAATAGAGGTTCACTTGGGTTATGTCACGTAATAGGGATTGACTATAGGCTGTATTTAGAAATTAGGAAGATAGGTGTTTTCCCACCATCCAGTTGAATGGTACAGAAACCTAGGAACCATTCAGCTCAAGCTTCATTTCAGTTCAGTCGCTGTCGTGTCCAACTCTTTGTGACCCCACGGACTGGAGCACGCCAGGCCTTCCTGTCCATCACCAACTCCCGGAGCCTGCCCAAACTCATGTCCATTGAGTCAGTGATGCCATCCAGCCATCTCATCCTCTGTCATCCCCTTCTCCTCCTGCCTTCAATCTTTCCCAGCATCAGGGTCTTTTCCAATGAGTCAGTTCTTCATGTCAGGTGGTCAAAGTATTGGAGTTTCACTTCAGCATCAGTCCTTCCAATGAATATTCAGGAATGATGTCCAAGCTCAAGCTTGGAGGGACAAAAATGAGTTCAAAACTGGAAAGTCGCTTGGGATTCAAAAGAGCAATGAAAACGAGATAATCATCCTGAGTCTGCTAATCCTTTCTCCACTTGTTGCCATCTCTGCTTCTCTCTGCCACTGGGTCTCTTTCTGTTTCCAACTTCTTCCTTCTCTCTGTGAATTTCATTCAAACACTTCGAGGCTCTGACCATCGAGTGTGTCACCACTGCTTTGCTGGGCTCAGCTTTCCCACCAAGACCACCTTTGGTGTTACCAAAAGATGTACCTAAGATGAGAGAAGGCCTCTCTGCTTGACCTAGACCTCCTGAGACCATGGAGCCACTATCAACATCTGAAGGACTCCTAGACTCAACTGCTTCTGAGACACCTGGACCAGTGTTAGAAATACAGCAATTTGAATACCAGTGGGCTCACACTCCAGTTTCTTACTTATAACCCAATTCTCTTAATATGATGTATGCAATCTATGGGAGACAACATATAACATGTCACACGCATTTTAAAAAATAATTTACAGGTATGGTGGTTGAGAGGGTAATCTCTAATGACACCACCTGTGTTCAAATTTAGCTCTAATGTTTATAGGATATATGACAACGTGCAAGCTATCTTAAAATTAAGGTAGTAGTACTCCTGACTTCATAAGGTTGTCATGAGGATAAATAAGTCATTCAAAGATGCTTGAGATGTGCCTGGCACACCATAACCTCTTCATGAATTTTAGTTATTATTTTCTTATTTCTAACACACCTTACCAATTTTATCCCTTATAACTCCACAGCACAAAAATTCTATCCATACATATTATACTCTTTCATGTCTGTGCTCTTACCTTCTGTGGATCTTCTTCCTCTAATTCTCCCTGGTAAGGGCTCCCACCTCCCTCAAAATTCAGCATACATTTCCTTTTCTGAGCAAGGCCTCTCTGGTTGATAGTCTCCAGAGGGGGCCTCTGACAATTCCTCTGGCTATATATGCTTATGCAACTTCTCACATTAAGAGTGGGCAATTCAATGTCCTACTTTTGAATCTGTGTTTACACTAGGACTGGCTTGGAATCTAGAATATGGTAGAAGAACATACTGGAGCTCTCAAACCCAGGCCTTTTCCTCCTGCTCTGGGAACACTGCCACCATGCTATGAGAAGCCCGTGCCACACAGAGATGTTACAGAGGGGGACCAAGGCACACTTGTTAGTATCCCAGCTTAGCTCCCAGCTGATGCCAGGTGAACCCTCAGCCATGTGATCGAGCCATGTTAGATGGTCCAGCCCAGTCAAGCCCCAGAAGACTGCAGGCCTAGGCATCACCATGTTCCCAGCTGAGCTTAGTAAGCCCGGGGAAACATAAGAAATAATAAAATAACAAATTGTAGTGGCTTGAAATGATAATAAAATGGTTTTAAGCCACTGTGTTTTTGTTTTATTATATCAATAATACAGGTTGTTTATTACAGCAATATCAAAACATCATTCATTAAACTCCTAGACAGGTATTTCTTGGGTTAAGCTCTCACAATTCTATTCTGTAATTTAACAAATTGTCAAATTGCATTGTAATTATTTATTTTGATGTTGGTCTCCTCTATTGAGAGTCTCAAGACTAGTAACTATGGCCTTAAGGAAAATTCTTTTTTTTTTTTTTTTTAATTTTTTTTTTTTTTTTTTTTTTTCAGAATAAATTCCAAGAAAAGTAACAATTTACAATTTATTTTTCAGAATAAATTCCAAGAAAAGCAAAAGTAAAACAAAGGTGTAAATTCAAAAGTCAACCCCAGCCTGTTATCTTGGCCATCTCTAACCCTTTGTGTAGTTTATAGAAAGGTAGCATTATAATGCTACCCCCAAAATAATGATCAGATGATTTACTATTATAATTTCTACCTAGAACCCTGTGTATATACCATATTCTTCTGATAATTGAAAAAAAAGAAAAGAAAAACAAAGGAAACACAGAAAGTGGCCAAAGTCAGCCAAGACTTCACTTCTTTATCTTTTATGAACAAGGAGGAGAGGGAACTTGTTTATCAGCCAACACGGTGTTTTGGAGGCTGGGCAAGAGAGTGGTTATAAATATGGAGTCTGAAGCGGGTGGTCTGAGTTTTGATTTCAGCTTCAATGGGTTTGAATTCCACCTACACATTTTTGTGTCAAGTCACTTAACTTGTCTGTGCCTCAGTTTCCTTAAAGATAAATTGGAGATCATGAGAGTCACTCATGCATGGGGCTCTGTTAAGGATTAAATGAGTGAGTACATGTAAAGCACAGAGAATGGTAAGACTGGTTAACCGATGCTGCTGTTCCTCCTGCTCCCCCTCCTCCTATTTCTACTATTATAAACACATAGTAACCAAGAGACTATCAATTGTAGGTCATGCCAGACAGAGAGACCACTGAAACTAGACATAGATAGTGATTGACAATTAGCTTTCCAACTTTCACTAGACACAAAAATAAATTCCAGAGAGAATTTTGTTCTGAAGGACAAAACCTTCATGACAGAAGAAAATACAGAGAATGTCCTTAACAATTGTTTATGGAGGAAAAAACCTCAAACTAGCTATAAAAATACAAATCATTATGGAAATAATTGCTCCATTTAATCACACCAAATCTTTAAAATTATGTGTAAACAAACAAAAAATATATCATTAAGTTGACAGACAAATCAGAGATTGGGAAAAGAAATTTGTCAGAATTAGTGTTCAAAATATAAAGGACTACTAATTAATGAGAAAAAGCAAATAACCCAATACAACATGGGAAAGATGATGAGCAGCTTGCATAAGGGAAACACAAATGGTCAACAACATAATCCAGTAAAACTCCAAGATAACACACCCATCACTTTTTTTAAAAAATTGGATGTTATATGCTTGGTAATTGGCTCCTCATCCTCCATCTGGACTCTGAGCTAAAGTTATCTTCTGAAGAGGAAGAGGATAATGTGAGTGAATCAAGAAGATGAGGAGAAGGGGATGTTCCCCAAGCTCCAGAATTTTTCCATTCCAATCTTTCCATAATCAGGCTGATTAGAGCCATTAACCTTTCAATTATGCAACCTGACATTTAATGTAATCAAATTCTTTGAATTACACTTATCACGTCTCCATGATGTTTTATTTCGACATCATCATCCTTATTTAGGCTGGACACAGCTGTGAGAGATTCTCACGTATCAATTCAGAACAACCCCATGATGTGGGTATGGTTATTATCCCAATTGTACCAATAAGACACAAAATAATAATGATCCCAAGGTCACCCAGAAGAATTAGGACCCAAATCCAAGTCATCTGGACCTAACTTCCAGTTCTTAACCATGTTATTATTGCCCCTAAACATGTGACATATGAAAAGGTACTCAATCCATCTTGCTAGTCATCAGGGCCATACAAACTTGCAACATACCATTTCACACTATATGCAAAATAGCAACTATTCTAAAGTCTGACAACAATAAGCACTATAAGGATATGGAGCAGTAGTGACTTAATCTCTAGAGGGCTTATAAATTGGTGCAAACACTTTCGGTGCATTTGCCAATATCTACTAAAATGGAAGATGTGCATTTTCTACGATATAGCCGTTTCACTTCTAGATATATATGGCAGAGAAAATATTTGCCAAGGAAATAAGTAGAGAAATGTCCATTTCAATCATGTTTGTAATAGCAAATATATACAAAGAGATAGATTTATCTCCATCCATAAAATTTGGGATGGTCATAAAATGGAATACTGTTCAGCAGTTGAGAGGAATAAATTAGAAGTACTAGCTTCATAAGAGAAAATCTGAAAATAATATTAAATTTAAAACTAAGTTGAAGAATGATGTGGTGAACTGCTTTTACATAAATCATGGTGGAGAGTTCTGACAAAACATGGTCCACTGGAGAAGGAAAAGGCAAACCACTTCAGTATTACTGCCTTGAGAACCCCATGAACTATATGAAAAGGCAAAAAGATATGACACTGAAAGATGGACTCCCCAGGTCGGCAGGTGCCCAATATGCTACTGGAGAAGAGTGGAGAAACAGCTCCAGAAAGAATGAAGAGGCTAAGCCAAAGTGAAAACAACATCCAATTGTGGATGTGACTGGTGACAGAAGTAAAGCTCGATGCTGTAAAGAACAATACTGCCTAGGAACCTGGAATGTTAGGTCCATGAATAAAGGTAAAATGGAGGTGGTCAAACAGGAGATGGCAAGGGTGAATATTGACATTTTAGGAATTGGTGAATCAGGATTGGGATCTCATATACACCCATGGTGGATTCATGTCAATGTATGGCAAAACCAATACGGTATTGTAAAGAAAAATAAAGTAAAAATTAAAAAAAATAAAATAAAGTAAAATAAAATGGACTGGAACGGGTGAATTTAATTCAGATGACCATTATATCTACTACTGTAGGCAAGAATCCCTTAAAAGAAATGGAGTAGCCCCCATAGTCAACAAAAGAGTGAAATGTAGTACTTGGGTGCAACCTCAAAAATGACAGAATGATCTCTGTTTGTTTCCAAGGCAAACCATTCAATATCACAGTAATCCAAGTCATTGCCTCAACCACTAATGCTGATGAAGCTGAAGTTGAATGGTTCTATGAAGACCTACAAGACCTTCTAAAGCTAACACCAAAAAAGATATCCTTTTCATCATAGGGAACTGAAATGCAAAAGTAGGTAATCAAGAGATACCTGGAGTAACAAACAAGTTTGACCTTGGAGTAAAAAATGAAGCAAGGCAAAGGCTTAACAGAGTTTTGCCAGGAGAATGCACTGGTCATAGCAAACATCCTCTTCCAACAACACAAGAGATGACTCAACACATGGACATGACCAGATGATCAATAGCGAAATCAGATTGATTATATTTTTTGCAGCTGAAGATGGAGAAGCTCTATATGGTCAGCAAAAACAAGACCAGGAGCTGACTATGACTCAAATCATGAACTTCTTATTGCATAATTCAGACTTAAATTGAAGAAAGCAGGGAAAACCATTAGACCATTCAGGTATGACCTAAATCAAATTGGAAAATTCAGCAGTGGCCACAGTACTGGAAGTGGTCGGTTTTCATTCCAATCCCAAAGAAAGGCAATGCCAAAGAATGCTCAAACTACCACACAATTGTATTCATCTCACATGCTAGCAAAGTAATGCTCAAAATTCTCCCAGCTATGATTCAACAGTATGTGAACCAAGAACTTCTAGATGTTCAAGCTGGATTTAGAAAAGGCAGAAGAACCAGAGAACAAATTGCAAACATCCACGGAATCATAGAAAAAGCAATGGAATTCCAGAAAAACATCTGCTTCATTGATTACACTAAAGCCTTTGACTGTGTGGATCACAATAAACTGTGGAAACTTCTTCAAGAGATGAGAATACTAGACCACCTTACCTGCCTCCTGAGAAACCTGAATGCAGGTCAAGAAGCAACAGTTAAAACCGGACATGGAACAACGGACTGGTTCCTAATTGGGAAAGGAGTGCATCAAGGCTGTATATTGTCACGTTGCTTATTTAACTTATATGCAGAGTATATCATGAATAATGCCAGGCTGGATGAAGCAGAAGGTGGAATCAAGATTGCTGGGAGAAATATCAATAACATCAGATATGCAGATGACAGCACCCTTATGGCAGAAAGCAAGAGGAACTAAAGAGCCTCTTGATGAAAGTGAAAGAGGAGAGTGAAAAAGATGGTTTAAAACTCAACATCCAAAAAACTAAGATCATGGCATCCGGTCCCATAATGTCATGGAAAATAGATGGGAAAACAATGGAGACAGTGGCAGACTTTATTTTTGGAGGCTCCAAAATCACTGCAGATGGTGATTGCAGCCATAAAATTAAAAGAAGCTTGCTCCTTGAAGAAAAGCTACGACAAATCTAGACAGCGTATTAAAAAGCAGAGACATTACTTTGCCAACAAAGATCCATCTAGTCAAAGTTATGGTTTTTCCAGTAGTCATGTGTGGATGTGAAAGTTGGACCATAAAGAAAGCTGAGCACTGAGGAACTGATGCTTTTGAACTGTGGTGTTGGAGAAGACTCTTGACAGTCCCTTTTACTGCAAGGAGATGAAACTAGTCCATCCTAAAGGAAATCAATCCGGAATATTCATTGGAAGGACTGATGCTGCAGCTGAAGCTCCAATACTTTGGCCACCTTATGGGAAGAGCTGACTCATTGGAAAAGATCCGGATGCTGGGAAAGACTGAAGGCAGGTGGAGAAGGGGGTGACAGTGGATGAGATGGTTGGATGGCATCACTGACTCAATGCACATGAGTTGGAGCAAGTTCTCGGAGCTGGTGATGAACAGGAAAGCCTGGCATGGTGCAGTCTATGGGGTCACAAGGAGTCAGACACAACTGAGAAACTGAACTGAACATGAAAAATATCATATATATTCTTGAATGAGGTATGAGTATTTAGTAAAATACACAATGATGAATGGAGATGACCAATGCTAAATTCCAAGGCATGGTTACCTCTGGGGAGAAAGGGATGAGTCAAGGGCACAGAGTAATTTCAACTCTATCTGTAATGTAATGCTGGCTTTGAAACTAAGGCAAATGTGTTGAGGTTTAATAAAATTGGTGGCAGGTGTAGGGTGGTAAACTAGTTTGTATACTTGTTTGTGCATTTAAAGTATCCCATAATAAAAATACAAAAACAAATGAAATGTGGCATAACAGAGACCATTCCAAAAATAAATAACAAAACAGGTGATTCACATATATTTCATCAAAGTCCTTTTCTGAGAAATGCATTGCTTTACAGGAGCAACTGTTGCTCTGAATCTAGGTCCTTAAACTTTCCTGGATCCTGTCTCCCTTTAGACATTTAACAAAATAAAGTGCTTCTACTATAGTAATAATACAATTTTCCACAAAACAACAAAGTAAGATATGTATTATAATTAACAGGAAAATAAAATGAGTGGCAAAATGTTTATGAAAATATCAGCAATGTCTTTGTCCTCACATGGCAAAATAGGACAGATAATAGCCAGTGAAATATTTACAAGAATAAAATATGTTTCATCATCTTTTTATAGTGTTGGTAGTTTTTCTTCCACACAGAAGAGAAAACATTTAGGGTTAATAATTTTGAATCAAGTAGATCAACTGTCAAACTATGTATTAAGGCCTCTGGAACACCAAAAGAAAAGAGCTCAGGGGTTAAAAAAAAAAGGCGCTTGTATTCAGCTATGAGTTTACTGGCCTGTTACTCTGTGCATTTCATTCCTATCATCTAAATTCCAGAATACACAGTGATCTAGTTACAAATTCTGAGATTGGGGTATAGGGAACAACAGATTTAAAAATATGACACACAAACAGATTCGTCTCAGGAAGATAACTCAAGATTTCAGAAACACTACTTTCTATCTTTGTATTTCTTGTCACTGAGGTATCCCCATGCAAACACTGTAATACCACACTTACCAGCCATTAAAATAGCAATTTAAATTGCATGAAAACATGGTCAAGAAAGGAAACATACATTAAAAAGTCCAAGAGTAAGTAAATACAAAGCAAAGAGGTCATTTAGTCTTATTATACTCAAGAGTGCTAAAAAAAATTAATCATATGAGATCCCAGACTGCTACAGATGGGAGCTGTTTAAAAAGGCATAGATATAACATCTGGAAATTTTATTAAAATGTGGGGGGAAATGCAAATTTGTCATAGAAATTTTAGAAAACCTAATAATCAAGAGCTACTTACAACATGAGCAAAGAGTCAATCATGAAGGCTACAGTATTTATGATGATCCAGAGTCATGGCTTTGAATTTTCAAGAAAAAGAAGTCATTTATTAAGTATGCATTTGATTAAAAAGCATGTGGAAATGAATTTTAAGCTCCTAGTATGTAGAGAATAAACTTACAGTTACTAAGGGAGGGAGTGGGACATGGGATGGGGTGGGAGATTGGGATTGATATAAATATACTATTGACACCATGTATAAAATAGATAACTAATGAGAACCTACTATAGAGCACAGAGAACCCGACTCTGTGCTCTGTGGTGACCCCAATGGGAAGGAAACCTAAAAAAGAGCGGATTGATGTATATTTATAACTGATTCACTTTGCTGTACAGCAGAAAACTAATAACATTGGAAAGCAACTATACTTCAATTAAAAAATTTTATAAAATACTAAGGGAAAAGAAAACAAAATAAAATAATCTGGTAAAACACATATGTAAAAATGTTCTAGAAAAAAGTAGCAAGATGTGTCCTATCTGTATCAAGACACAGTGAATGTAATAACAATTAAAAGAGTGAGATAATATCACAAGAACAGACAGCCAGATTAATGGATCAGAACTATCTCCGAATAGATAACACAGAATAGAAGTTAGTGATCTTTGATTAGAAGAGCATCAGCAAAATAAACAATTACCTAATACACGGTACTAAAACAGTTACTCAGCTATTTAGAATACTGGCTACTTAGAAGGATTTATAGTGTCACTCCAATATATTAAATAAATTTCAGAAAGCAAAAGTTAAAAAAAAAATACTTCAAAGAAAGGTCACCATTTATTTAAATTAAAAACGAAGTTTAGAGAAAAATGACTAAAAACAGAAGGGCAGGTTTTTTCCAAAATGTAAATATATTTATTTTATAATCATAAAAGTAATGTGTTGGACATTCAGAAATACAAAAATGCATGAAAAAGATAAACAAGAAAGCTTGCTGATTCTCCTCACCATCCAGGAAAAATGCTGCTACATTTTAGAGAAGGTTTTTTATATTTTTAGTGAGATTCTATATTTTTATGTGAGATTTTCTTTTTTACTACTGTACAAGTGGGATCACAGCTGTTTTGTAATTTAAAGTTTTTCATTTTTGTATTGAACAGAACTTTCTGTGCCAATATTGATGCTTATTGTCATCATCAACATTTGAAATGGTTTTAATATATCTTATTCAATTAAAATGAAACTTTTGGAATTAAAAACAAACAAAATTTTCCTCTTTCAACTATCGGGCTTCAAAAGCCAACTTTGGAAATCTTTTTACTTCTACTGTTTTTAGTGATGTAAAAATTCTTCCGATCAATAGATGACTCTGGCTCAGAGCGTAACTCATATTCTGAAAGTACTAGAAAGCAAACTAAATTTATATATTTTCAAATATTATATCTATGCATTTATTTTACTTTCCTTGAAAATTAGTGAAGTTGGATATTTTTTTAATGTATCAGTCATGGTTTATCAGTATTTCTTCTTTTCTAAGTTATCCCTTTATGTTCTTTGATCAAGGTCCTACCTGGAATCTTTCTATTGATTTGTTAACAGAGCACTCCAAAAATATTTTAAAAATTTTTTGTGTGTTTTTAATTTTTGAATCTGTAGGTTATATGAAATTTATGAAGTATGAGAAAAATTCCAACCAAATTTGCCACCGAATTTAGATATTTATTCCCTACGAATTATTGGCTCAGATGGTAAAGCATCTGTCTACAATGCGGGAGACCCGGGTTCAATCCCTGGGTCGGGAAGATCCCCTGGAGAAGAAAATGGCAATCCACTCCAGTACTATTGCCTGAAAAATCCCATGGACAGAGGAGCTTGGTAGGCTAAAGTTCATGGGGTTACAAAGAGTTGGACACGACTGAGAGACTTCACACCACATGAATTAAATACCTTGAACATAAACCAAACTCTTAAATCTACTTGGGTCTGTTTGGCTCTTATCTTCTGCCATTTATTTAACTAAATTAATTATTTAATTTAATTAAATGATTTAATTATGCATTTATTTTTGCATTAAATCATAAATTATGATTTAATTTATGCATTTGAATAAAAGCATACAAGTAAAAGGCAACAAATTAGAAAAAAATACTGCAGCAAATATGACAGATAATTATAGCATCAATATGATAAATCATACAAATCAACAAAAAACTACCAAAATTCCAAGGTTGGGAATGGAAATTAAGCAAAGAATATGAAAGAAAATGTCATAGAAGAAAAAAATCACTAATGTAAACATTAAAAAGTGATTTTTACCTTACTAGTATTCAAAGTTTAAGAAATGAGATGACATTTATTAAGGTACTCAATTAGTAAAGATTGTTTCACAAATAAGTTGTTCAAATGTCCTGAAAGTTGAAAAGAATCTGAGGACACAGGCACTTAAACTTCCCAGTAGGCATATAAATGGACAGAATCATTTTTTAAAAACAATTTGGCAATATCTAACAAGAGTCATAAAACAGAGTATATCCCTTGATGCTGCAGTTTCTTTTACACTCTAGCCTAGAATATAATTTGAAATGCAGTAAAAAATTTATATACAAAGATATTCACCTTTATTTTATTTATATCAAAAATAGAAACTAGGTAAAAAATCCAAGATAATAATTAATATATAAATCACAACATAACCATAGCATTGAATACTCTAGCCACTTAAAGTAGTTATCTCTCAAACTGGTTTAAGGGCATGCAGAAAGTCTTAAAATAGATCACTGGGCAAATAAAAAGGAAGATCTTATATATTTTTGGATTCTAATCAGCAAAATCACATATAGAAAAACACAGAATGTAAACACACATGATGATCACCTCTGAGAAGTCAGATTACCAGTGATTATTATTTTCTTCATTTCCTTATTTCCAAAATACTTTATAACACATCTCCTGTTTTTATCAAGCTAGGTGAAACCATAAACTTAACAATGCCCGGTATTTTTGAGATGGAAAAACTATGAACAAAGATTTATGAGCTGTAAGAAGTAGTAGAGAGAAGGAGAGAATGAGGGTCTAAAAGAAGGGGATGGGTGCTATAAGGATCCGTATAGGTAGGGACATAGAGGTGAAGAGAACTACCTAAGAGGACCATCTTTGTACTGATGCTTGTGAGGAAGAAGTACCCGATTGGAGCAAAGACAAATGGATTTACAAGCAGAGAACGGGGACAGAACATTCAGGGCCTGTGACCACCTAAGTCAAGCACAAGACAAGCTCATAAACTGAAACTGAAATGGATGGAAGGTGGCTAGGGAACTTGAGATGAATGACGCATGCATGTGTGCACGCTAAGTCACTTCAGTCATGTCCAACTCTTTTCAACCCAAGGGACCAGGCTTCTCTGTCCATGGGATTCCCCAGGCAAGAATACTGCCATGGGTTGCCATGCCCTCCTTGAGAAGAATGATAAGGGTTATGAAAGCACAAGGGGAGAGGGAGCTAATTAAAAATAGTGAAAAGAACTGCCCTGGTATTTCTGTGAATACCTAAAAACATGCTGTGATCCTCAAATTATTCAGTTTTATTTATTCATCAGAGAAAAAAATCTATTAACATATCTATGCTATGTCTTCACTGATTGATTCTGATTTTGTTATCCATTTAATATCACTCAAAACTTAACATTCAAAAAACTAAGATTATGGCATCTGGTCCCATCACTTCATGGCAAACAGAGGGGAAGAAGTAGAAACAGTGATAGATTTTCCTTTCTTGGACTCCAAAATCACTGCAGACAGTGACTGCAGTCATGAAATTAAAAGACACTTGCTCCTTGGAAGGAAAGCTGTGAAAAACCTGGACTGTGTATTAAAAAGCAGACACATCACTTTTCCAACAAAGGTCCATATAGTCAAAGCAATCATTTTTCCAGTAGTCACGTACAGATGTGAGAGCTTGACCATAAAGAAGGCTGAGCACCGAAGAAGTGATGCTTTCAAACTGTGGTGCTGGAGAAGACTCGAAAGTCTCTTGAACAGCAAGGAAATCAGCCCTGAATATTCACCAGAAGGACTGATGCTGAAGCTGAAGCTCCAATACTTTGGCCACCTGATGTGAGGAAAGATGGAGGGCAGGAGAAGGGGGTAACAGAAGATGAGATGGTTAGGTAGCATCACCGATTCAATGGACAGAAGTTTGAGCAAACTCCAGGAAATAGTGAAGGAAAGGGAAGCCTGGCGTGCTGCAGTCCATAGGGTCATAAACAGTCAGACACGACTGAGAACTGAACAACAATAAAGCCCTTAACCAACCAAATCACGAATGCCCTACACATTTGCAAATTCAGTGATCAATTCACAGTCCTCAAGTTATTTGACATTTTATCAGTTTACGACACATTCAGGGGCTTCCCTGGTAGCTCAGCTGGTAAATAACCCACCTGCAATGCAGGAGACCCTGGTTTGATTCCTGGGTCAGGAAGATCTGCTGATGAAGGGATAGGCTACCCACTCCAGTATTCTTAGGCTTTCCAGGTAGCTCAGACCTTAAAGAATCCACCTGTAATGTAGGAGACCTGGGTTCAATCCCTGGGTTGGAAAGATCCCTTGGAGAAGGGAATGGCTACTCACTCCAGTATTCTGGCCTGGAGAATTCCATGGACAGAGGAGCCTGGGAGGCTACAGTCCATGGAGTCGCAAAGTGTTAGTCACTCAGTCATGTCTGACTCTTTGTGATGCTATGAACTATACAGCCCACTAGGCTCCTCTGTCCAAGTAATTCTCCAGGCAAAAATATTGGAGTGGTAGCCATTCTCTTCTCCGGGGGATCTTCCCAACCCAGGGATTAAAACCAGGTCTCCCTCACTGCAGGCAGATTCTTTACCATCTGAGCACCAGGGAAGCCTATGACACATTTAGGAAATCCTCATTCTTAAAAATTATAATTCATTGGCTTGTAGGACACCACATTCCCTTATTTCTACTGTAAGGGTTAACCTTTCATAGATTTCTTTGAAAATATTCAAGTGCTCCAAGGCTCAAACTTTGTGCCTCTTCCTTTTATTCATTCATTTGCAGGATGATCTCATGCAGGTTCTTGGCTTTAGGCACTTTTCATACACCAACAACTTACCTATATATGAAATTATACACACACACACAAGCAGTTTCAATCTTTTACCTGAACTTCAAACTCATGCAGAACTGCTTATTCTACATAAACTTCTATCAAATTGTCCACAAGCAAATTCCAAATTACTCTTTATCCCCAATTACTTGCCCATTTAACTAAATGTAAATTCCATTCATCTAGTTGTTCAAGCTAAAAACTTAGGAGTCATCATTAGGGTCTCCATCTCTTTTTGCCTTCTACTAATAGACCTACAAATCCTATTTACTCTATTTTCAAATCATTCCAGGATCTGATCATATCTCACCACCTTCATTCTAGCTCAAGCAGGTCTCTCACCTGGAATGCCTTGGTTTCCCAAGGAACATTCTATCTCATCTCCTAACCCACTTAGTCTGTTCTCCCCATAGTAACCAGAGTGATTCTTTGAAACACGAAAATCAGATCATACCTCTCCTCTGCTCACAATTCTCTGATGATTCCCCATTTCTTTCAAAGTAAAAACTAAAATCCTTATGACTAAGGCCATAAAGTCCAAGGTCTACCAAACCCCTGCAATGTCTACAGACCTTGAATCTTTCACATTTCTCTCCACTCAACATGCCAAGCATCTTTCTGCTATTCAGCCTCTAAGTATTTGCATCTGCTAGTCCTTCTATTTGAAGCACTCTTTTCCTAGGTTTTCCCAGGAGTCCCCACATCAGCCTCTGAGAAGGAAGGCCTCCTCAGAGAGGTCTTCCATGACTGCCCTGTAGAAAAGCCTAGCAACCCATTCCCCATCCTGCCTTATTTATTTTTTCCATAGCACACATACCCACCTAATATGCATTTGAGTATTTGTCCATTTTCACACCCAAATAAAAGCCTCAGAGCCAGATACATTTGTTTTATTTACTAGGATAATCTCAAGGCCTGTTATGTAGTAGATGTTCATAAATATCTGAATATTTAGATGAAGCAGTGAATAAAGTATTTTTTAATACCAACTATGTGCCAGGTTACTATACTGGGTGCTGAAACAGGAAATTAAGTACTTCACTCTGAAATTTTCTATGCAACTCAGGGTTCTTAGTTGTAAATAACAGGAACCAAACTGCTGTATCTTTTTTTAAAAGAAAGTTATTGGCATGGTCAAGGAGAGTTTGCCAGTCTGAATGGGGAAAGAGAGGCAGAGAGCACAGGTACTTCCCTCTGCTTAGGTTTCTATATAGGAGATGAATAATTTCTCAAAAGACCATACTAAGTAAGAGCGTCCCCAAGTACAAGTTCAATGTCTGTCCAAGGCACATTTTCCCAAATGTTTCTTATCTAACTAGCAATACCAAGAAAGTGACGAAACAAAATATTAATACATATCTAAATAAAAGTTCATACTTTTTAAACATGAAATTTCAGAAATACTGATACTTTCCAGATATATGTGCTGTGCTGTCCTTAGTCACTTAGTCATGTCCAACTCTTTGTGACCCCATGGACTGCAGCCTGCCAGGCTCCTCTGTCCATGAGGATTCTCCAGGCCAGAATACTGGAGTGGGTTGCCATGCCTTCCTTCACGGGATCTTCCAAACCAAGGGATGAACCCAGGTCTCCTGCACTGCAGGCAGATTCTTTACCAACTTAGCCACCAGGGAAGCCCAGATATAATATCTTATACTCTATTTGTCATTCTCTCATTTCAATTTTTACAAGAAATGGACCAGGTATAATTTATGGAAGATTTTCTTTTCCTTTCTCTTCATTAATAGCAAAATCTCAGAAGTATAATTTCCAGATTCTCTTGGAGAAACATGAACATATGATCTATCCCAGATGGCACTTTCCAATCTTTTACACACAAAAATGAAGCTTTCACTGTGAAGAACGGTGGGCATTTCCAACTCTGCTGAAAGCAGAATGACACATATCTATCCTTCTAGATTCACAAACAGAAAGCTCTCAATTTCAAAATGACAAGTCAACTGCCCACCTTTCTATCCAGTTTTCCATCAAAATACTAATTTTTTTTTCCTATTTGGTTGCACATTATTTCATAATTGGTCAACTATCACAATCGCTGAAAGTAATAAAAGTAGCACAAAGTGCACAGAACATTTCCCTTCAACACAGCAAAATAAAAAGTTGTTTCTTGAATTTCATGATATATTCTTTGCCAACTTCTCATCTGACCCTGTCGACTCAATAAATATGTATGAAAGGCAATTTTCTCATCTACTTACATAATCTCAATATTCACTTTTGCATGTGAAATCACAGTAAGTTCATGAAGTGCCTTCTCTTAAACTTTACATGCAAATAATAAAAATGAACCCATATCAAAATCATCAGTCTCACTCCAAATGCAATTATGTGAAGTAATTGGCCTGAGTCACCCACATCTAAGTCAAAGATCAAGAGAATATAAACTGAAGACAGAAAAGTTAGACATTAGCAGTGGAGAGAAAGACAATGAGAGCTTAACTATATATATACAAGCATTACCCTGTATTTGTGTATGGATATATGTGCACGTGAATTTGAATGGGTCCGTATGTCAGATGGTGATTGTAGCCATGAAATTAAAAGACGCTTACTCCTTGGAAGGAAAGTTATGACCAACCTAGAGAGCATATTGAAAAGCAGAGATATTACTGTGTCAACAAAGGCCCATCTCGTCAAGGCTATGGTTTTTCAAGTAGTCATGTATGGATGTAAGAGTTGGATTATAAAGAAAGCTGAGCACAGAAGAACTGATGCTTTTGAACTGTGGTGTTGGAGAAGACTCTTGAGAGTCCCTTGGACTGTGAGGAGATCCAACCAGTCCATCCTAAAAGAGATTAGTCCTGAGTGTTCATTGGAAGGACTGATGCTGAAGCTGAAACTCCAATACTTTGGCTACCAGATGCGAAGAGCTGACTCATTTGAAAAGACCCTGATGCTGGGAAAGATCGAGGGCAGGAGGAGAAGGGGACGACAGAGGATGAGATGGCTGGATGGCATCACTGACTCAATGGACATGAGTTTGAGTAAACTCTGGGAGTTGGTGATGGACAGGGAGGCCTGGCGTGCTCTGGTTCATGGGGTCACAAGGAGACAGACACAACTGAGTGACTGAACTGAACTGATATGTCTGTGTGTCTTTTGGCCTGAGCAAAAAAAGGAGACTACGTATACGTGTGTCCACCAAGCCAGAGAAACAAAACATATGTGTTTATCTGCCTGAGCATGAATGTCTATGCCGGAGGAAGCAAATGTATATGAGAGGCAGGGAGAGAATGGTATACATGTGCGGCAGAATAAATGAATATGTGTGAGTACGTGAGTGTGTGTGATAGGTAGGAAGAACTAGAATCTTTTCACTTCCTTATACTGTGTAATAGAAATGTTTTCCAAAAATCATGAAAGCACAGACAGCTTTATTAAAACTTTTTCACATAAGGGCAGGTACCTTCAAATGTCTAAATTAAACTCAATAGAAATTAGATGTGAAAAATATCCTAAAACAATCTAGCAGAAAGACATGAAAAATTCAGTCATTTTAAACATTACCACTTTATAAGCTAACAGAGTGCTATTTTTCTTTCAGTTTAAAATAACCCAAATAATGAACTAATTTTTCCTTCACTTAATGGCTCTTTAAATCTGTATTACAATTGATTAATGTCTCTTGATTAAACATCACTTTATTTTAAATTACGGTTTAACAGATAAATTATTTCTGAATGGTCACAATTAAACCCCTTGGTAGCATGTTAGTGTTTTATACATAAACGTAAAATACACCCTTGCCAGAAATATTTCAATGTTTGAAACTGGGTACCTTGTAGCACTGACACAGTAGGCTGGATTATAACTGAATTTTGATTAGCACAGCACACTTCAGGTCAGTTCACTCTGCCTTGCTCCTCAGGGGTGACTGGAAGGGGACATACACACACAGGCCAATGGAAAAGATAGAAAAGTTTCATCTTCAATTCTGGCCTAATGTTTGGCCTAATGTCAGGTCTTAAACATCCCAAGGTAAACCTGGAAGAACATCAAACTCATCCAGGGGAACTGCTCTTCCCCAAAATTTCAGTTCTTCATTAAATGGAAGGTAACAGAGGTAGGTTTCCTTTTTAGAACTCAGCTACTATTTCAGTATGTTTTCTGCCAGCATCTCATAGATACACGTACATAAATATATGCACATTTATAAATAGTTGCATACACATGTAAAAATTGCCTCCATGATCTAATGTCATCTAATGCCACATTGTTTTATTTTTCTCAATCAAATAAAGCCTAGTTCCAAGTAGGTG
The DNA here is from genome assembly GCA_006410635.1 of Cephalophus harveyi. NCBI lineage: Eukaryota > Metazoa > Chordata > Mammalia > Artiodactyla > Bovidae > Cephalophus > Cephalophus harveyi. The sequence goes on along the minus strand of SJYT01016311.1, from coordinate 15,779 downwards.
TTTACCAACAATATTTGTTATTTCATACTTCATCCTGCCCTGGTCTTATAAGAGCACCAAGAAATTCAGCAAACTTAAGGATAGGCTTACTCCTTGGAAGGAAAGTTATGACCAACCTAGACAGCATATTCCAAAACAGAGACATTACTTTGCCAACAAAGGTCCGTCTAGTCAAGGCTATGGTTTTTCCAGTAGTCATGTATGGATGTAAGAGTTGGACTGTGAAGAAAGCTGAGTGCCGAAGAATTGATGCTTTTGAACTGTGGTGTTGGGAGAAGACTCTTGAGAGTCCTTTGGACTGCAAGGATAGCCAACCAGTCCACCCTAAAGATCAGTCCTAAACGTTCGTTGGAAGAACTGATGTTGAACTTAAACTCCAATACTTTGGCCACCTGATGCGAAGAGCTGACTCATTTGAAAAGACCCTGATTCTGGGAAAGATTGAAGGCAGGAGGAGGAAGGGATGACAGAGGATGAGATGGTTGGATGGTATCACCGACTCGATGGACATGAGTTTGAGTGAACTCCGGGAGTTGGTGATGGACAGGGAAGCCTGGTATGCTATGGTTCATGGGGTTGCAAAGAGTCGGACATGACTGAGCGACCAAACTGAACTGAAATGAAGGATAGGCTATGGCTTTCAGTCTACGTGCACACTATTGAGATGCTGGTGTCTAAACTACAGACTCTCCTGTAGCTCTGTAGGTAAAGAATCTGCCTGCGATGCAGGAGACCATGGTTCGATCCCTGGGTTGGGAAGATCCTCTGGAGAAGGAAATGGCAACCCACTCTAGTATTCTTGCCTGGAGAATTCCATGGACAGAAAAGCCTGGTGGGCTTCAGTCCATGGGGCTGCAAAGAGTTGGCCACAATTGAGCAACTAACACACACATACACACATAAATCTCAAAGACAGGTCAAAGGTAGGTGAGCTCCACTCCCTCCACGCCAGTGTAGATCCTGGCATCTCTAAGTGCCTAAAACACAATGGCCTCCCTCATGATACCACTTCCCCCTCCACCACATCATCTAGCCATCACCCAGAGAGGTCTTATCACCTCTGAGGATTTCCCCCATGGAAGCAAGAGTGGACCCCTGTCACTTTCCTTTCTGCTTCATAACCCATAACTCTAAGGTGGGACCCTTCAGATTCTTTCAAGTCTCAAAACCTCATATTCTCTTGGGCAACCTAACTTAATGCTCTCTCTCTGAGGGTAAAATCCAAAGGTTCTTTAGTAGTCCCCCTGGAAAGAAGAAATATGAGATGCTCAGACGCTTTTCAAAAAATAATTTTGGCCTCTCCTTCCTGGGAAAAAATGGAAAATAGGAATGTTTTGTCAACAGCAGCCAAAATTTCTGAGATTCTATTAATATACTATTTTTGCCTGTGTTTACAGATGTATGGATACTCCGTAGTATACTAACTGTACTGTTTTCAAATTAACAATTAGACATATTGCTTCAGGTACTTACCCTGAAAATGTATCTAGAGGTTAAGGAAAAATGTACTGAAAATATTTTTTTTAAATGTAGCTAGCATATTGTTGAAAACAAGTTTACTTCATGTCTCTAGACTTTTCAAACACCCCAGGAGAATAAATACCTTTATATGTATGTGAATTATATGTATGTGAATGTGTGTATGTATGTTTATATATCAATCAAAATTTTCCACTAATGTGTTCTCCTGAGGTGCAAGAGCTATGTTATAAAACTTTGATATTTTTCTATATTATTTACTTGAAGTGTCTTTTCCACTTTACTATGTACCTTTGATTGTGTTAATGAGAATTAACATGCAGAAAGCTTCACCAAGATTTTCAAGTATATCTGTATAAAGTTACACAGGGTATTGGCGTAACTCTTAATCTCTTCGGACTGTAGTCACTGTCTTTTCATTATTCTTAAATGTATTTATTTGTGTTTTTCTTACCCACTCCTTTTTACTCCATTGACTAAACATTTATTTCATTGTTTGATTTTAAGTCTTAGATTCATCAATGCTACTATTTCCCTGTTTTCTAACATTAAATTCTATGTTTGCCTATTATTATTTTATATTTATTGATTAATTTCAGTCTATTGTCTCTGTTTCAGAACGTTTTTCCCTTCCAAATATCTAGAGTTAAATGTTTCACTCATTTATTTTTAAAATCTCTTAGGTTTTATGAAATTATCTATAAATATGTTTTTGGCTTACAGCATAACTGATACACAATTTTCTGTTTTAATTTCTTTCTTAAAAGTCTGTAGCTGTGTTTTTAATTTTTTCTTTGATATAGGGGAATGTTTTCTTATTCTGTGAATATTTTAAATTTGGATAAGAGTTCTGTGAATTGAAGGGGGTGCTCCATCTAAAATATTAAAACCTTAATGATATGATTAGCCATTGATAAGTCTCAACTTATTACTCCATGTCTCTTTTCCATATTTCTAACCCAGAAATTGGGCTTCCCACATGGTGTTAGTGGTAAAGAGCCTCCTGTCAATGCAGGAGATATAAGAGACTTGGGTTTGATCACTGGGTCAGGAAGATTCCCCTGGAGAGGGGAACGGCAACCCACTCCAGTATTCTTGCCTGGAGAATCCCATGGACAGAGGAGCCTGGCAGACTCCTCTGGGTGGCAAAGAGTCCATAGGGTGGCAGAGTCAGACACGACTGAAGCAACTTAGCAAGCATGCCACTTAGAAATAAATACAAAATTTCCTATTTGTGCACTTCAGTCCAATCTATCAAAACAAATAAAAGATTTTAAACAGAACTTTTAGCACAAGATTTCTACATTTTTTTTTTCTTTTTCACTCAAAGTACTTATTGAATGAAAGACTGTTCACCTTTGCTGGAAGCTCCTGCATGGTACCATAACTGGCAAGGAGATTCAGCTCCAGCCGTCAGAGCATAGCATTCTCTCTCCCTCTGGAACATCCTCCTTCTCTTTCCATCTATCGTTTAAAACAATGACCATAAGCTGAGTCATTTGGGGTAATTAATAAGATCCTCATGGGATAATTGGGGTAATTAATAAGATTAATACAATTTGGGGTGATTTAATGCCATTTAATATTAGAAATCTTCATGTCAATCATTTAAAATATCCTGTGAGGTTTTTGGGTTTCCTCCACCAAACGAAGAGTGGGGAGTTTAGGAGGGTAAACAGGGTCAGGACCACTGAGAAAATAAGCAAAGTCTCCAACTCAGTGGCCAGTTATTTTTACATCTTATACCCCTTGACTTAAAAACCACTCTAAAAACAATACTCTTGTCAAATGTCTTCTACTTTTTGTGAGAACATGTCACAGCTTCACACATGATTCTTCAGTCCCCTGACAGAGAGAAGTAAAGAGCGATTTTTAAGATGTCATTCCTTAACCAGGAATTCTATTAAGATACACTTTAGCTGAGATAGACTAAATGACATCTTGTTTTCCCCCTGGGTATGTGTCAGATAAGCTAGCTTTCTTAGCTCAGCTCTAACTATAGTTCTAATAGAATATGATTAATGATATATTCCAAGCAGAGTCCCCAAAGAAAACATCTTCTGTTAATTCTTACTATCCTAATGAAATGGCATAGTTCATAATTCATTAATCTGACTGGAGTGACAAAACAGACTGCAAGGAAAAAACAGTCCTCTATTGTGTCCAAAGAGATGAAGCTAATTCATCACTGATAACATATGCTCAAAATTCACTATGTTCTGCTGAATAATACAGGTTTCCTGTAGAAAAATAACAGCAGTACACATAGTAAATTTCTCTTTTTGAGGAAAATGGTCTCCTCCAAAGAAGTATATATGATTCTATTCAGTAATTAATATTCTGGATTTCCAGGAAAGAAAATTTCCCAAACAATGGATTTATGAAATGCATATTATATGCTTTCCTAATGACTAAGCAGTAAAGAATCTGCCTGCAATGCAGGAAATGTGGGTTCCATCCTTGAGTCGAGAAGATCCCCTGTAAAAAGGAAGTGGCAACCCACTCCAATATTCTTGCCTGGATAATCCCACGGACAGAGGAGCCTGAGGGCTATAATCCATGGGGTCGCAAAAGAGTTGGATATGACTGACTAAACAACAACAAATGAGTTAAATAAAAATTGACTGAGCACAGTGATTCACTAAGGACAGTGTAGAAGGGTGGATCAATATGATTTTATCCTTTTCCATCTTTCTTATGTCCCTTCTTCAAAGAGGATTGCCTGTCACTCCTATTAATCATATATCTTCCAAGTGTGAGGCCATTGCATGATTTATAGTTATTAAATTAATGGAGATTTGGATACCAGTTTATTCAAAACTAGCATTTCAATAAAGGCAACAGACTAACATGTAAAACCATTTTCTTTTGGCGACATACTTTAAAGTCCCAAAACAGCATAAAGATATTGATGGAAATCAGAATATTCTATCTCATTCAGGCAGACATATAGAACAGACTGACAGACATGGTGGGGAGGAGGGAGGGAGGAGAGGGAGGAACAAATGGATAGAGTGCCATGGAAACATATGCGCTACCATATGGAAATGGGTAGCCAATGGGAATTTGCTGCATGGCTCAGGGAACTCATACCAGGGCTTCATGACAACCTAGAAGGGTAGGCGGAGGTGGGAGGTGGAAGCGGGGCTTTAAGAGAGAGGGGACATATACATACCTATTGGCGATTCATGCTGATGGATGACAACACAGTATTGTAAAGCAATTATCCTTCAATTTAAAATAATTTTTAAAAAATTCTGTCTCATTAGTGTAATCCTAATTAGCAGCAGCAGCAACATAGACATTGGGGGAGTCCGATACTCATGGAAGCTACCCTTCTTAAGCCACGAAGGATATTTGTGTTCCAAATGTCATTTCTACCTCCTGAACCCAACTTTCGTAGATTTTTAAATCAATAACTGAAGCTCACAAGTGAATACCACATGGCTATAAAAATAGAACAGAGTGCTAGACACCTTCCCCTGAAGTAAAAGGCCAAAGATCCCAAATCATTAATCCTTAAAAAGATCAGGTCATTGGAATACCTTTTCCATTCTAAAGAATTATTCTCTTGCACACAAAAATGAAGACATCAAAATAGGAATTCTAGACTTCTAGGAGCAAACCATCTATTATCTATAAAGCATGACACCAATCTTAGACTTTTGGTAAAAATTTTCTGAGAAAAGGACCGTGAAGTTTTGTGGTTACATAATGTTAGAAGTTGCAAGAGGGAAAAGCAAGTTCTAGCCTGTATATGGAAATTTTCCTCTACAGATGGGTTCTCTCCATTTGGGAAGGGGAAAAAAAAAGACAATAAAAATAATCTAGTGTTCAAGAGCTCAAAATTCACAGTGAATCAAAAGATAACCGTGCACTGATCATAAAGCCCTAGCCAAAGAAGCATTTCAATTTACTAACCTTGACTCCATAAGAGAGATAAAGTAGTTGAGCTAGCAAGAGTAAAACCCATTCTTCTGCCTGGATCTTGCCCCCACAAATCAAATTCTTCAGTTACCACAGAATACTGGATACAATTGCAATGCTCCACTGCACAGCTGCCGTGCAAGCCTCACAAATAGGTGAATTTTAATTACAGATAAAAGGGGCTTCTCTGCTAGCTCTGTCTGTAAAGAATCTGCCTGCAGAGAAGGAGACCCAGGTTAGAGCCCTTGGCTGGGAGGATCCCCTGGAGAAGGAAATGGCAAATCATTCCAGTATCCTTGTATGGAAAATCCCATGAACAGAGGAGCGTGGTGGGCTGCAGTCCATGGGGTCCCAAAGAGTCGGGCATGACTGAGCGACTAACACTTCACAATTACAGATTAAAAGATGAGGGTACTTGCTATGACTAGGCCTTTTATATCTGGCTATCTTGTCTAGGCCACCCAAAGATGCAAAGGTGAGTTCAATTTTTAACTACTTCTTAGCTTTTTGTCAAAATTGGCTCACTATCAAATATGTCTGTAACATTTTTCTTAACACTCCTTTCTCCTTGTAACACGCTTTTCTCTATGTTCCCATTGTTTCTCTTTGTACTGAATTATTCTGACTAGGTGGAGAAGGCAATGGCACCCCACTCCAGTACTCTTGCCTGGGAAATCCCATGGACAGAGGAGCCTCGTAGGCTACAGTCCATGGGGTCGCTAAAAGTCATTCTTGCATTTTTCACTCTTCATCTTGTCTCTTCTTCCCTAAACCAATATGCAGACTCAAACACCTTCCTGTATCAATCACAAAAATAGCCTTCCAGTCCTCTTCTCAAATAATGGTCCCAAATATTTGCAAATTAAATGGTTTTCAATTATTTTTAAATCTAGTATTAGGAAGTCTTTGGTTGCAAGTAACTGAAACGCCAACTCAAATCTTAAGCGACAGAAGTTATTAATAAAATTTACTGCAGCAAGAATTATTTTCTAAAAAGAAAAGTTATTGCCTTCTGGAACCCAAAATCCCAGTGACAGAGTTTGGCTTTATCCAGAAGCTGAACAATATCACTAATACTATGTTTACACCAACACTTTAGGGTGTTGTACTCACTCTAAGGCTTGATCTGATATTCAGAGGATCTGCAGTACCTCCTAAAGCTACAGCTTCAATTACTTCCAGTAGGAAAGTCAGAGTCTGTTTCCAGTAGCTCAGTTAAAATACCAGTACCCAGTCCAGTTGTTCATGCCTGCACCATGAGAGTATCACTAATAAAAATAATGATAATAATGTGGCTAATGGGATGGGAAACACTGATTGTTTGAGCTAATCAAGGCCCTCTGGAAGCTGAAGTAGAGCTCTACTTTGGTCTATGTTAATCAAACTTTATGGTTAGGGAACGGGGGGTACTGTGTTTGGAAGAGAGAAGAGTCAACCAACAAATGTTGACTCTAAAATTAAATCTTTCATAGTTACCAAGTTTTTATTATCCTAGGCAGAACAGCACGACAGTCTCTGTCAGTTCAGTTCAGCTGCTCAGTCATGTCCGACTCTGCGACCCTATGGACTGCAGCACATCAGGCCTCCCTGTCCATCACCAATTCCCGGAGTTTACTCAAACTCATGTCCATTGAGTTGGTGATACCATCCAACCATCTCATCCTCTGTCATCCCCTTCTCCTCCTGTCTTCAATCTTTCCAAGCATCCGGGTCTTTTCAAATGAGTCAGCTCTTTGAATCAGGTGGCCAAAGTACTGGAGTTTCAGCTTCAGCATCATTTCTTCCAATGACTATTCAGGACTGATTTCCTTTAGGATGGACTGGCTGGATCTCCTTGCAGTCCAAGGGACTCTCAAAGTCTTCTCCAACACCACAGTCCAAAAGCATCAATTCTTTGGCACTCGGCTTTCTTTATAGTCCAACTCTGACATCTATACATGACTACTGGTAAAACCATAGCCTTGACTAGACGGACCTTTGTTGGCAAAGTAATGTCTCTGCTTTTTAATATGCTGTCTAGGTTGGTCATAACTTTCCTTCCAAAGAGCAAGCATCTTTTAATTTCATGGCTGCAGTCACCATCTGCAGTGATTTTGGAGCCCCCAAAAATAAAGTCTGTCACTGTTTCCACTGTTTCCCCATCTATTTGCCATGAAGTGATGGGACCAGATGCCATGATCTTCGCTTTCTGAATGTTGAGTTTTAAGCCAACTTTTTCACTCCCCTCTTTCACTTTCATCAAGAGGCTTTTTAGTTCCTCTTCACTCTCTGCCATAAGGGTGGTGTCATCTGCATATCTGAGGTTATTGATAGTTCTCCTTGATTCCAGCTTGTGCTTCCTCTAGCCCAGCATTTCTCATAATGTAGTCTGCATATAAGTTAAATAAGCCGGGTGACAATATACAGCCTTGACGTACTCCTTTCCCTATTTGGAACCAGTCTGTTGTACCATAGACAGTCTCTGTACCATAGGTGAACTATGAGTAATGATATCAGTGAAACACAAACATAGTATAAACAATGAGTACATGCTTGCTAAGCAATACACTTGAGAATCACAAGATGAGAAGAAAACACAGTTTATGCATCAGATTTAAGCAAGTTTCACATTTAGAGAGCTGATTGTGACCACAGACCCATATTTTGCTTTTAGTTATTGTTTTTGTATTCTTTTTTTTTCACTACTAAAGAACCATACATTTTGAATGACATTTGGAAAGGACATTTGGTTCTCTAATACCCTAACTGTGATTTTGCAATTTTATTGGAGAATATAAAATAAAAGTTACAAATATGAATTTTAAGTAGGGTGGTTATTCATGCTGGTTTACCCAGAAGAATCCTGGTTTATGCCTTTTCCCTGGGTAACTATTAATAATACCCACTTTTATCCTCCATATGTCCTACTCTGGATAATAAATTATATAGTCAGTTTAATTTTAAATAAATGTCAAACATCTATATTATATTCTAAAGAAATCTGGGACAAGAAAACTACCTAATTAAATAATAGTAAAGTTAAATAGGCATTCTTTGTGGGAGTAAAAAGAAAAAAAAAAGACTTGAATTTATCATGTTGTTAGAAATATAGCATCATGTCTAAAGTCTGAAAGGAAACTCATTTTCAGCCACAACTGCTGTGCTTTAGGGATCTGGATTAAAACGCATCATTATCTTTCTATTAATACCCTTCCCCAGACCAATCAGTGGTCATATGGTGTTTACAGACGCTGGACACTGAGCTGTCTTGAATGGCCTTTGTATTGCAATACAACCAGATTATGCTTAATCTAAATGCTGTGTGTCCTTTATAGAACAGACAAATCCTAATCCTCCATTTACAAAAGCAAAGCCAGTCCAGTCTCTGACTTAGCTATTCATTTTTTCCCTCTTTAAAAATTAAAAAAAAAAAAAAACTTGGAAGTGACGGAAGTTAAAATAAATTTTAAATTCACTAGTTTAAATTAGTCTAAAAATAAGTATTTGGAAGTTTTGAGCATTAGTTCAAGCGCTGTTTTGCTAGCCTAACATATGTTATTACAAAAACACAATTCTTTTCCTTTAAAGAATGTAGATTAAAAAAATAAACTACCCCTACCATTCTAAAACAATAAAGAAAGCTTAAAAAGCATCTCATTTCCTCTTCTAAGCCACTTGAGAGTTAATCTTGAAGCTCAGATTAGGCATACTTTATCAGTTAAGTGGTAATGATGTTTTAAAGCAGAAGTCCCACAAGATGACTCACCAAACCATTCTGAAATGAGCCCTTTGCCATTTTATTACACTGTAGTCAAGTCCTGCCTTCCCATGAGCCTTTGAGATTTGCTGTCATTTTCAAGGAAGTGCAGGGGAGTGGGGGATAAAGTGTAATTGAAGGCAACATTCCGTCCCTTCCTTAACTCACGGCTTTCACCATCTGCCAACCCAACTTTCTTCTTTTTCACTGTCATCCCCTTCCTCCAAGGATCCCAGAATTCACTGTCAAAATCCTGATGTCATCTCCTCTCACAGCTTTGTGAGACTTCAGTGAGACTAAATTTGGGGGAATGTTCCTTTCTAAATTTTACCTTGTCTCTGTGAGTCAGTCACATGACCTGGAAATGAAAGCCTAAATTTAGTAAAGGATAGGTAGATAGAGAAGTAACTGAAGTACAAAAACCAGCTATCCAAAAGGTAGCTACCACCCTCATATATGACAGACTTTGGAGTTTGGAACTGTCTCACAGGTATATAGTTCAATGTTTAAATTAATATGGGAATAATTTTTTCTAAAGGCATTAGGAAGGGAAAGAGTGTTTCCACCAAGACTGATAGCACACCATTTCTTAATGCAACTCTGTGAAGCCACAAATAAAACAACAAAACAGGCAAGGGCTTTGATGTACTCATGGGTTTTCTTCAGGGTTGGATGTGAAAGACAGGCTTGTTAACAACAACAAAAAGATGGCATTTCAACTCTAACTTGATGACTGATTTCACTCCTGCTAAAATACTCAGACATCCATTCCCCAGTCCCATCCATCTCTATGAAGCAAAGGTTCTATGGAGAGCTCTGCTGAAAAGCAAAAATATTCTTGCAAGGTGCCTTTAAAATATGCAACACCCTTCCTTAAAACAGGGGGTCAGCTGCAAAATATCTCTCCAGTGCGAACAAGAGATCCATATCTAAAATAAGCTGATGGTTAGTTTTGTTTTGTTTTAATCCACTTTAAAAGTTATCAAGAATAAAATCTCTGCCTTGATTCCTCTTACTGCCTAGCACCTACCCAAAAATTATATACCAAAAATAAATATCAACTGCACTTGGATCTATAAATAATGCAATAAGAAAGGTAAATTTTGAAGCTAGAAATTCATAAGATATACATCAAAGAAAATTTTAGTTGACTTCTGGTTTATGGATCAATTCAAGATGTTAAAATCCTTCATCCATTCAACACTTATGATGTTCCCATCATGTTCTAAATACTACAGTGGACAAGACAAATTGGAAACTCACCCTATCTTTATTGATATTAAAACCTAATAGAGAGACATCTAATTAAGGTGATAAAATGATACAGCATACTATAAGTGGGGCTTCCCAGGTGGCTCAGTGGTAAAGAACCCACCGGCCAATGCAGGAAATGCAGTTTGACGCTAGTGTTGGGAAGATGCCCTAGGAAGGAAATGGCAACCTATTCCAGGATTCTTGCCTGGAAAACTGCACGGATAGAGGAGTCTAGAGGACTGGAGTCCATGGGGTCGCAGAGTCGAACACAGCCAAGCATGCATACTGTGAGAGCCTGATAAATGCTTCAAGCCGCCCTTAATTTATTAACAGCCTGTTAGATGCGCCTGTTTTTAAGCTTCCTAAAAGTGAAATTATGCAGTATTTATTCTTTTGTGAGTTTTGTTGATTTTGTTGTGTGTATTTATAAATCATTCATTTCCATTGATCTATGGTATTCTATGAAGACATCACAGCTTATTTATCTAGTCTACTATAAATTGACATTTGAGTACTTTTCAGTTCACTCTACTACAAATGATGCTACAATGAACACCCTGTGTACTGGAGCCAAAGGTACATATACTTGTGGAATTGCCAGGTCTGACTTATATATTTATTGTTTGTAACATAGATACTTTCAAACAAAGCAGATTTAAGATAGGAATAGGTAGGAAATCACAAAAGAACAAAGCGAGTAAAAATACATCCTATAAAGAACAGCTGGACCAAATGCAAACATTATTTATCAAATTGATTATTAATTCTTTCACTGTGAGTGCATCATACCATCATACCACGTACCGTTTAGGAACAAAGGCCTTCTCACTTAAAACTCTTTATTAAAAGTACAACATAAACCTATTTCTACTTTGCAGTTTGATTAAGTAAAATTTTAAAAAGAATAAACCCTTTATTTAATTTTATCTTTCAGATGATTTGCTTTAACATTAAGCAAACCATCATACTGTGAGTGGCTACAGTAATGCTAAAAAGAAGGTAGAATAAAACCTAAGAGGAAATGTTTGGAGAAGAAATGGCTCTTAGTTTTCATGAAGTCTGAGAGTTTGAAAAACACAAACTGCTTCAAGTACTTGAAAATCTATCCTTTAAATGGGCCTACATAACCAAATCAATGGCAACTGTATTTCTGAAAATGTTTCACAAAGCTTGCATGATTTGAAATATATGGGTTTTATGGATTGTCTGGACTCTGTGCCTGGAATTTTTCCCAGTGATCATCTCACGTTTTTATTCCTAGGATCAGTAATGTCAGATGATGTTAAGGCTTGTTACCCAAGTACAGTGACTTAGAAGGAAAGAAAGAGAAAGGAGGGGGAAGAGGGAGAAAGGGAAGGTGAGAGATAGGACGGAAAGAAGAAAAGGGAGGGAGGGAGGAAAGTAGGAAGGAAGGGAAGGAGAAAGGGAGGGAGTTCTGAGGTTCAGTGGAACAGCCTCTTTCCATAGACAAGTCTCACAGGAGCAGAATAGCCAGATTAATTACACTGTGTCAGTAGTAGGAAGATCAGTTCCCACTGAATTCTGGATAACCAGGGCCCTGTGCAAAACTGAAAACCAGAAAAAAAATCTGACCTGTGCTATGTTTACAAAGGAATCTCCCTCCTCCTAACAATGCATTCTACCCTGTCTCTTATACACATCTCCCCAAACCAGTAACTCAAAGGATAAATAGATTAAAAAAAAAAAAAAAAAGAAGTTGCAAAAGAGTGAAAGCACTTGAACAATAACTATACAAAACATTCTATCGAATAACTAGGTTTTAGTTAAGAAATACAACCAGCTTTAAATCATATGCACCATTCCATTGTCTTTCCAAAGCATCCTAAAATATAATAAAAGACCAAATACCAAAACACTTCGCTGATAAACAATTCTATATTGTTGATAATATTTCTCCAGATAGGTTAAGAGACTGTTTGCTGAAAAGGAATAAAATATTCTTCCTGGTTTTCAGTGATTAAAATATCTTTCTTAGGAATAATGGTAATTCACTTACTAGAGAAAAATTAAATGAACTAGCAACTGGAAATCCACATTAAAAAAATAAATCTAGATAATACCTTTCACAAAAATTAACTCAAAAAGTATCATAGATGTAACTGTAAATCACAGAACAATGAGACTTCTAGAAGATCAGAGAAAATCTCAGTGATCATGGATTTGACAGTAGTTTTTAGATACAGCACCAAAAGCATGATCCATGAGGAAAAAACCTGATAAGTAGAACTTCACCGAACTGAAAAAAAAGTCAGCTCTGTGAAAATACTGTTAAGGGAATAAAAAGCAAGTCACAGACTGGGAGAAAATATTTGCAAAACACTTATCTAATAAAGAATTTGTATCTAAAATGTACTAAAAACTCTCTTAAAACTCAACAATAAGAAACAATACAATTTAAAAAAGGGTAAAAGATCTGAATAGACACTCTCAACCAAGAAGATAAATGGATGGTAAATAAGAATATGAAATGATGCTCCAGAGCATATGTAATCAGGGAATTGCAAATTAAAACTACAAGATACCTATTAGAATGGCCAAACCTGGAACACTGACAATACCAAATGCTGGTGAGGATCTGGAACAATAGAAACTCTCATTCATTGCCAGTAGGCATATAAAATGGTAAGCTACTTAAAAACACAGACAGTTCTTACAAAGTTATGTTGTCTTACCATATGATGTAGTATTTGTGCTTCTGGGTATTTGCCCAAATAAGTTGAAAACTTACGTTCACCCCAAAACCTGTATATAGATGATTATAGCAGCTTTATGAATAATTGCCAAAACTTAGAAGTAACTAAGATGTCTTTCAGTTAGTGAATGGATAAAGAAATTGTGGCATATCCATACAATGGAGTATTATTTGGCAATAAAAAGAAATGAGCTACTAAGCCACAAAAAGACATGCAGGAATTTTAAACGAATACTGTTAAGTGAAAAAAAAAAAAACCAGTCTGAAAAGGCCACATACTCTATGATTCCAACTATAAGATATTCTAGAAAAGGCAAAACTATGGAGACAGTAAAAAATCAGTGGTTTTCCGTGGTTGGGAAGGGGAGAGAGAGATGAATTGGTAGAGCACAGAATATTTTTAGGTCAGTGTAACTATTATATTTGATATGGCAAAGGTGGATAACAATATGCATTTGACAAAACCCATAGAACAGTACAGTACAAACTGTCAACCCTAATGTATACTATGATCCTTAGTTAACAGTAATGTATCAATACTGGTTTATCAATTGTAAGAAATATACCATACAAATGCAAGGTGATAAGAATGGGGAAACTGAGGAGTGAAAGAATATATATAGGGAACTCTAATTTCTCCTTGATTTTTCTATAAGCTTAAAACTTAAAAAAAAAAAAATAGTCTGTTGATAGGAAAAAAAAACTAAATGAACTGATTTAAGCTTTAATGCAGTTAAAATATCTGAAAATACAGTATTACATGATGAAATAGAAAACAAGAGAAATAGCACTTGAGTCCTGAATTTAAGAGGCCTGGTCTGTACAGACTTTCTTTTCCAGGCAGTGTCAAGAATAATAATAATAATAATGACAATGATGACAATGATGGTGGCGGTAGTTAACCATACTTGCATAAAATGAAACTATGATCTCTAATTTTCTACAAGTAATCTTTCTTGAAAGCAGATACCAATGCTTTCATGGCCCAGAAATTTGCTCAAATGTTCCTTTCAAGAGAAAAAGAGAGGTCAGTTCAGTTACAGTAAATCATAGGTGTGTGGGCAAGGGAGTAAGCCCTGGGCTGAGAGGGGAGAGACCTGAACTGTGGTTCAAGCCCTGTCACTCCTCTTTGACAGACATGTCAACCATGTCTGCCTCTTGGGAACTGGACTTAAAGAGACTAATAATGAAAATCTCTGGGTACCTTCTAGTGTTCTGATTCATGTACATGTGACCTTGAAGATTATTAATTCTTCTGATGGAAAAACTCAGTCATAAGGCATGAAGAAATTATGATAGAGTGTAGAGTTTCATCTCAACTTAGGCAAGCCTGCCCTAGTGTAGCAGCATCCAGAGGTGGATCTGAGGTTCAGTGGAACAGCCTCTTTCCATAGACAAGTCTCACAGGAGCAGAATAGCCAGATTAATTACACTGTGTCAGTAGTAGGAAGATCAGTTCCCACTGAATTCTGGATAACCAGGGCCCTGTGCAAAACTGAAAACCAGAAAAAAAATCTGACCTGTGCTATGTTTACAAAGGAATCTCCCTCCTCCTAACAATGCATTCTACCCCTCCACTGCCAAATCCCTGCCCCTCTTCACTTCCACACCTCACGGGGCATTCCCCCCAAGATGGTCCTTGAAGTTCCCTTGGTGCTACAAGATATGCACCTCTTCTTTTAAAAATGCAGTCTTGCTGCAGCTCCTCTAGGATTTAGAAGGAAAGTAAACAGATTAAAACGAATCAGACTACAGTGTAAATGGCTGAAAGGAGTTTAACCCTTCCAGAGTCAGTATTCGAATCTTTTAATATACATAAACCTTTCAAAAGTGAAATTTGGATAAGTAAGAGGAAGTTTTGTGGGCTTTTAAAATTGATTAATTTTTAGGAGAGGAAATCATGTTATTCTGGGACCTCCTGTCTTTATCACCCATTCGACTTTAGATTAGCAAATCAGAAAAACAAAAGGAGACCCCAAGCAACTCAGCACTCCACTTCTGAAAGATTGTTAATTCAAACCCCATCCGCTTTGCAAGATGCCAGGATGTACATGTTCTGTGGGCTAACACTGAAATTGCTTGCCTAAATTGTCAAATATACATTTTATGATACATCACACTCGACACTAATAATCAAAGCATCTAAAAATTAGAGATGCTGAGAGAAAATATTCAAGACATAACTGCAATTAATTTTTGTTTCATGAGTAAACAAATTATGCCAAGAGTAGAAGTGATTTTGCTGCCATTACCTTCAACAAGAAACTTTTCATTCATTTGGAGTTTCTCTAGCTTGGGTTCCAAATAACAATGTTATATAAAAAGTTTTTCAAAGTTACTATATGGCTTCTCTAAGTCTGTACAATACCCAGTTGTGCATGTGACTGGTGATAGAAGTAAGGTCCGATGCTGTAAAGAGCAATACTGCATAGGAACCTGGAATGTCAGGTCCATGAATCAAGGCAAATTGGAAGTGGTCCAACAAGAGATGGCAGGAGTGAACATCGACATTCTAGGAATCAGCAAACTAAAATGGACTGGAATGGGTGAATTTAACTCAGATGACCATTATATCTACTACTGCGGGCAGGAATCCCTCAGAAGAAATGGAGTAGCCATCATGGTCAACAAAAGAGTCCGAAATGCAGTACTTGGATGCAATCTCAAAAA